>CM053611.1:111410665-111436118 GCA_028646535.1 Procyon lotor
CTGTGACAGGAAGGTAACCATTTCTGTTTTGTGTCTTAGTATCAGTGGTGAATGTCAACTGCTGACTGGGTCCTTTGCTTCTAGCGCATCTTCACTGTGGCCCTCTGTGTGTGTGTGTGTGTGTGTGTGTGTGTGTGTGTGTGTGTGTGTGTGTGTGTGTGTGTGTGTATGCATATCCATTTCTCCCTCAAAGTTTAGATGACTTCCTATTTTATATTGCCCTTGCATTTTATGATAAAATTCATGCTCTGTATTTATGTATCCATTTTTTAATAGATAATGTATTTATGATTAACAATGAAAACTTTTGACTTGAAATGTACACATGTAAAGTCCCTCACCTACTTTGTCTCCTTCTCTTTCTCTTCAGGGGCAGTCCCCTTATTAGCCTTTTGCATGTCCTTGCAAAGATACTTTACACATGTATAAGCAGATATTCATATTGGTTCATGAGGTACATTAAAGAAATTACAGCATTATGGACTTTTAAGGATGAAAGTAGAATCCACAGTCTAACTACTCTATCGATAATGTTTTCTTCCTAGAGAAAGGAAGTGTACTGCCTAGTCTTAATAACATTTTCTTCTTTGACCCAATTATTTCAGCCCATGACCTAATTTATTTAGTCTAAAAAAATAACCTTTATTCTATTTTTTCAATTTGTTTCTTAATGCTCTTTGTCATATATTCCTACAGAGCCCTTATCATCCCATTCTGTTATCTCCAACCTCTTGCTCAATGCGCTTTAGGCTGTGTTCGTTATTTTCACTGATAAATCTATAGAGTCTCAGTAAACATCTATTGAATGAATTAATATTTTTTCAGTGCATACAGTAATTGAGCACCATGTATATGTTGAACTATACTAATATATTGAAGTGAATATAGCTTAATGTTTGCTTGATTTGTCCTTTGCATTTATGTGAAATTACCTGTTTTAAAATATCTTTACCTGTTGCATTTCTACACTCATTTGTAGTAGTTCATTTAAGGAAAAAAAATACAGACAACACCTAGAGTACCTTAACTGAGAAGAATCTACCAGGAAAAAACAGTGTGCTGTAGTATCTGATTTTTTGGATTAGGAGTTTAACTGTTAGGCTCACTTTTCTGAAATATTTCGTTATGTATTTGATGAGGAATCAAGTTGGAGTATCTTCTCCTTGAGATCAGCTCAGAATTTTAGAATGCTTGACCATGAAGCATCCAAAGTCCATCCAAAGAAGCAGAATCCAATTTATGAAAAAGCCTCATGACATTTAATTTGTGTTCAGAATAGATATAATTTACATGGATGTTTAGAAGTGGATATAAACAAGTAAAGTTGACAGCTTAAGAAAAATGCACTATTAAAAAAGTTTTCACATGGTTTAAGGATAGTGGGTCAGAAGTCACTGAGGTAATCAGGGTTTTCTTTCTAATTCCTTCAACATCCTAGGTATGTGAGTCAGCTTCAGTTGCACGAAACAGAACCACAGTGGCTATTTTAAACATAAACAAACAAACTTAATACTTAGAATTGGAGTCTCAGAAAATCATTGGAAGAGCTTGAAGAGCAGGTTGTAGGCTGGACCTCCTCAAGGACTTCCTGAATAATGCAGTACTCGAATCTGCCTGGGAGGGAAGTAACCTGGGCTTCTTCCCCTATATCTGCCCACCTGATGCTAGCCCCCTGTCTCACCCTGCTGCTTGCCACCTGTGAAGCTGGGAACTGAACCCAGAAATGCCTCAGAAAATTCCACTCTCTGCATCATCAGCCCAGGACAATTCTTCTCACTTCCACAACCATCCACTTCCACATCATTAAAATGTCTGGCTCTTGTGTCCAAATGTGCAGAATGCTGTTTGTCTCTAGATCCGTACCTGCAGGGGAGGTTTAGGAAGTGGACTTTAGCCTCCCAGCTGTAGCAGAGGGAGGCACGCTACTGGAAGACTGTGAGGCACTCCACTAGTTTTTGCTTTAAATAACATATATCAGGCACCTGGGTGGCCACCTTCAGCTGTGGTCTTGATCTCAGGGTCCTTGGATTGAGTCTCCCATCCAGCTGCCCGCTCAGTGGGGAGTCTGCTCCCCTTCTCCTTCTGCCTGCTGTTCCCCCTGCTTGTACTCCTCTCTCTCTCTCTTTTTGTGTCAAATAAATAAATAAATAAATAAAATCTTTAAAAAAATAAATAGATAACACATATCTATAATTGTAAAAATTTTGGGAAACTAGTGCAATACAAAATTAAATTATTTATAATGCTAAAATTCAGCTACACCTAGTATTAAGATAATAAAGAATATGCACACACATAGGCACATACACACATTGTCACACATATATACCCACACAGAGTTGGAGTCATACTGTGTCAACATACTTGGTATCTTTATTATTTCAATTGTTTTTGTATCATAGGGATTTCCACTGGTGTGAATTTCATTGGAAAATACATATGTATATATATATTTAGTGGGGCGGGGGGCAGAGGGCGAGAGAAAGAAGGAATCTTAAATAGGCTCTATGCCCAGTGTGAACCCCAACTTGGGGCTTGATCTCACAACCCTGAGATCATGATCTGAATGAAAATCAAGACTCAGATGCTTAACTGACTGAGCCACCCAGGTGACCCCCTGAAAAATATTTTTAATGGATGCAGAATATCTCATTGTAGAATATAATTTATCATTCTCTTATTGATAGACATTTGTACTATTTTCATTTTTTCATGTTATAACTATGTGTTGTGAGACAAATTTGAATGTAGTTTTGTTTTAAAAATGTTTATCCAGGGGCGCCTGGATGGCTTAGTCGTTAAGCGTCTGCCTTCGGCTCAGGTCATGATTCCAGAGTACTGGGATCGAGCCCTTCATCGGGCTCCCTGCTCGGCAGGAAGCCTGCTTCTCCCGCTACCATTCCCTCTGCTTGTGTTCCCTCTCTCGCTGTGTTTCTGTCAAATAAGTAAAATCTTTAAAAAAAAAAAAAAAGTTTATCCATTCAATAAGCCTTTCCCTGTGTGAAACAGTATTTAATGTAGCCAAATACCCACATTTTTCCATAGGAAAGACCTTGATTTACATACACATCTTTAGATGAAATTATGTTCAAATACAACACACATAAAGGGTAATATGTAATGAGTTCATCCTTTAAATTACCTTTGGCTTTACTTTTCAAGTACCCATTTCCTAAGCTTGCTGTCAAAATTTTAAGCTGTTTGTATTAAAATCTGAAACGTTTTCTTTTTTTGCATGTGTATATCAGACTAAATGCTATCTTATTTTCATTTATAAAATGACTTCTTGTATTTTCAGTATTCAGAATGGGTGCTTGGAGGAAAGTATACTTGCTGATCAGTATTAACTTGATTTCCTTCTCTTGAGGCCATGAGAGCTTGCCTATGCTGGGCAATCTCAAGATGTTATACATTTTTATGAGTATGTAGTGGTTTAGGTTTTCTGTATAAATGCATGGAAATAGAGGAGTTGAGGATTCATAGTCTTGATATACATTGATCTCTAATAGTTTAAATAAGTTGACATTCTATAACTTATTAACATAGTTAAGTGACCTCTATTTTTCTAAATTGATGAGCAAAACAAATAGTTTTGGAATAATGTCACCAATCAGTTGAAATCTCTTATTTCTGAAGTAGGCAGTTCCATTGAGGTATGTCAGAGCGTTACCATGTTGAACTCTCTCCTGTGGCTCAAAACCAAGATGGGAGGTGGAGTCTTCCTAATTAATGTAGTCATTCCACTATTAAATTTAGAGGGCAACATAGACAGATTTTGGTGCAACTAAATCAGGTGAAAGCTTGGAGAGACCAAGGGTTCTAGGGGCTTCTGGATTTCTTACAGTCCTTCATTCTTTAGTTTAGAAGTGGGTTGTAGAATAGAAGAGAGTCTTGGCTTTTTAAAAAGTTCTTTGGAACATTGACTCACTCCTGTTGCCCAGCATTTTGTGGCTGACTGCCTTTTTCAACTCTTTTAGAGAACATTTTTTACTCACACTTAGTATGGAAAGTATATTGCTAGAAAATGTATTGTCATTTGATATTTTACACGTGCTTAATATTTCGTCTTGGGAAATAGTATTTCAATCAGTGTGAACACTTAAATCACTTTGCTACCTCTTTGGTCATCCTTATTAAGTCATTGTCCCTGGAAATAAAGTCTAACTAGTATGTGGAGAGCATTTGATTCATTCTATCAAGAACAATGTAATGAGGCAGTTATCAGAATTAGCCAACCATGAAGTTTCAAGGATAAAGTCTGTGCATTATTTCATTGTGCACTGGTTGTAAGCCATTATTGCTATTATTCCTTTCCCCCAAAGACTGAGAGCTGTTGCTTTTCTAAGTTATCTGTCCCTTTCACCACCCCCCTTCCTTACCCCACCAAATAAAATTTACATGAGTAGATAAAAACAAAGATAGCATTAAGAACATATCTTGATGTTAGGGTAATGGGAAGAAAGTTGTAAGCACATTTTATATAAGCATCAGTATCTTGTAAATTTTTTATTTTTAAAAGTTCTTAAAAAGAGACCTTAGAATATTTCTGACACCCTGGACTTATTATTTCTTAGTTGCTTGACATGTTTGGTATCTTTCCAATACTCCTCATATACACAAGCTCTTGGAAGAGTTGCTGTCTCAATTATGTCTTTGTCATCTCTCTTTCTGTTCATTAGAAGAGTGATGAGATTTTCTAACTTTAGAAAAATATTTACAGAAACATTTCTATAGTATATTTTAAGATTTCCCCCATAGTCTTTTTCTTATAATACTACTACTTGCTCTTTGCACTTATAAAGTAATGAAAAGTATAAAGAAGCAAGTAATTTGGAATGGCGCAGGTAAGAAATATTGATAGTTCCATGTATTAACTTGGGACTCTGGAGCATAGCTCTGTATAGTTGGTGGCTGTCCCTATTACCAGTGGGGAATCATCCAATAAGTATAATTTAATATCTTAACTTTTTTTCTAATTTTGTCTTATATTGAGTGCATTTTCTCATGTCTCATAAATATAGATAGCTTGCATAATGTTCTTTTATGTACTGATTTTTTTCTTTGTAGTGGGTGTTTATTCATCTTATTTGGTAACTTTCCTGTTGCTTGACATTTATACTTTGGCAGTTTTTTTTTTTTTTTGTTCTAATAAGTAACCTTTAGAAGTACCCTTCAGAAAAGATCCTTATGTATTAATTTATGTTGACATCTCTGATTATTATCTTAGGACAGATTCAGGAAGTAGACTTATTTGACCAAGGGAATGAATATTTTTAAAGCTACTGATAATTGTTTCTCATACGTTCATGACTAATAAAGTGTAAAGTACTTATGTTGTATAAAGCACCGTGCGAAGTCCCACATGAAGTGGGCTATGCAGTGAGGGGGAGAGTAAAGAAAAAGAAGCAAGCGATACTGTTCCTGAGTTCTGGAACTTACTGTCTTACTGTAGAGTTTAATGGCTCCCATTTGGCTCTGCATCAGATTCACCTGTGAACTTTTTTTTTTTTTTTAAAGATTTTATTTATTTGACAGAGAGAAACACAGCGAGAGAGGGAACACAAGCAGGGGGAATGGTAGCAGGAGAAGCAGGCTTCCTGCTGAGCAGGGAGCCCAATGCAGGGCTTGATCCCAGGACCCTGGGGTCATGACCTGAGCCGAAGGCAGACGCTCAACGACTGAGCCACCCAGGCGCCCTCACCTGTGAACTTTTAAAAGACAAAATACACGTGTAGCAATGGATTCATTTATTTATTTCAGGAGATTTGTGTGTTTATTTAAAGCTGCTTTACTGACTTCAGGGCACAGTCTTTTTTTTGAGAACTGAATTTGGCTGAAAAGGAAGTGTATTTGTTTGCCTGTGAAGAGAGGGTAAATAAGAGTATGATGGTTATTTTGAGATGTCTTCTTTTAGGCTCTTTTTTCTGTCATAGCAGCATAGAATCTGGAACACTTAACACATTTGGTTTTGTGATATTTCACTTCTCATACTTAGATTGCTCAAATTTATTATTTTCTTTTTTTTTTTTTTTAAGATTTTATTTATTTGACAGAGAGAAACACAGCGAGAGAGGGAACACAAGCAGAGGGATTGGTAGCGGGAGAAGCAGGCTTCCTGCAGAGCAGAGAGCCTGATGCAGGGCTCGATCCCAAGCCCCTGGGATCTGACCTGGACCGAAGGCAGACACTTAAGGACTGAGCCACCCAGGCGCCCCAAATTTATCATTTTCAATTGAAAGTCCATTAAAATGAGTTTTTTTTTTTTTTTAAAGATTTTATTTTTATTTATTTGACAGAGAGACATCACAAGTAGGCAGAGAGACAGGCAGAGAGAGGGAAGGAAGCAGGCTCCCTGCTGAGCAGAGAGCCCGATGTGGGGCTCGATTCCAGGACCCTGAGATCATGACCTGAGCCGAAGGCAGAGGCTTTAACCCACTGAGCCACCCAGGCGCCCCATGAGTTTTTTTTTTTTTTTTTTTAATTTTAAATAAAAGTATTATAACAACCTGCTGAGATATTGGGTCCTATCCTGCCAGTGCCAGACTAGAATAGGACGTATCTTTTCTAAATAGAAGCTCTGATACAAATAGTGTACCTGTCTATTGTTCCTTGGCATATTGTCCTCCACCCCTAATCTTGGTTTAAAGTGCGTTTCAATACATCAGGTCAAGACACCATATTCCCATTATCATGTGTGAAGTCACCAGTGCTAATTCAGAAACAAGGAACTTCCAGAAAATGCCTATTTCTTGTCTTATTCAGAGTCAGAAAACTTTGGCAGTTTCTGTGCTGACAGTATATTAGTTAACATTGGCTCCTACTCCATGATAAAAGCTGCTTGCCCATTCGTCATTCATTCATTCATTCATTCATTCATTCATTTTTTATAGAGTTGCAGTCTGTGTTTACCCATTTATTTGCTTCCTCATCCCCTTCTCAACCATTTGGCTTCTGTATCTCTGCTTCTCCTTTATACTTTCTAATGGATAAGGCCAGTCATATTGGTACGTTTGAGTATGCTATTTTATTTTAAGGTAGTGTGACCAGTTGGCCGTTGAAAAACGTTTTGTGAGCCAATCATAGATGCTAGCTAGTTACAGTCATCATCTAAAAACCTCAAAGGATGAGCTGAGATCATTCCCTAAAACCACAGGTTTCCTCTGTGAGAAACCTATAGCTGTGTTTAATTTTCTGGGGCATTAGCTTCCAGGGAGATCCAGCTGCGACTTAGATGTTAAAGTATTCTACTGTAACATTTGTATTTCCTGTTAAAGGCTTTTGAAACTATAAATTTCACTCTTCTATTTTGCATATTAAAAGATCTTCATTTGATGCAGTACTGTTCTGTGCTTTTAGTAAGTGATGGTTATAATCATTTCTACAATAGGCCAGCTTCAACTGCCAAGCTAACCTAGTAAGAGTTGTTAACAACCTGGTCTCATCTATTTCTGTGTCACATGTAGGGATACAGTCTGTCTTCACTTGCTTTGAATATTATAATTTGAGTTCAAAGTTATAAAATCTTAAGGTGCTATTGAGAAAATTCTTGAGCCTGGATGTGGTATTTTTAGAGTTCACAAACCATTCCAGAAACATAAACCGAAATAATGTAAAAATCTTTATTGAGCACCCTCAAAGTTACGTAAAGAGAGAAATGAATGTATTACACCTGTTTTTCTTGACTTAGGGGAGAGAACTGGGAAATGACATTGATTGAATTATATTGAACAAATTTGCATGGCTTTTATACACTTAAAAATAATTTGGCCTTATTTCATCTTATTTTATCTTTTAAACTTGGTTTTTGTTTTTAATTTTTGATACTTTAGCTTATAAGCCTACTTCCTTCAAGTCACACAGTTCGATGTAGTCACTTTCTGTGTCCTGTTGTTAACAGGACAAATAGGTGAGACTGCTCAGGGCCAGAGCCCTCTGCTGCTTGCATTCTAGCTGCTCTGGCAAACTTGGCTTTAATTTGCATGGATTCCAGGTGCCCTTGTGTTCCCATCTGCCTTTGGAGAAGTGCATTTCAGTCAAGATTTTTTTTTTTACAGTGGGGGTGGGGTGGGTAGAAGTGGTTTCCATTGATCTCATCTCTACATTGTATGCATTTTTGAGGTTTTTTATATTTTCACATAATCATAGCCATGTTGTCTTGAGGTCTTCTTGCCAGACACTGTGCTTGGTGTGTTATGTCATATCTCATTTCATCCCCCTCTGCTGTATAAGAATGGTTGGTGTTCCCATTTTATTGATGAAGAGGTAAAACCTTCAAGAGTTGAAATAGTCACTTAATAGTTAAAACAACTGTTAAGTGATAAAGTTGTGATTCAAATTCTGTGCTTTTGACGAGTAGCCTACCCACATCCCAACATGCTTATAGACTTTATACACTGCCCAATTATTTGAAAATTTTTTTATTTTTTAAAGACTTATTTATTTATTTAGAGAGTGTGCGTGCATGCCTGCATGAGCAGGAGAGAGGCAGAGGGAGAGGAAGAGAGAATCCTGTGCTGAGCGCAGACCCTGAAATCATGACCCAAGCCAAAATTTAAGAGTCGGATACTTAACTGATTGAGCCACCCAGGGGCGCCTGCCCAATGTTCATTTAGTTGAATAATTTAAACTGTAAAATATTTCACAATAAACTCTTCATTTTTATCTTCTCTAAATATTTCTGTTATGCACTTAAGACATGAATATAAGAATAATGAGCATATATTTATTATTAGAACTGGCCTATTTTTTAAAACCTCACCAAGTCTATATTATATCTTAACATCTTAGTCTTAAATAACAGTATGCTGGCTTCATGAATATCTGTACTAATAATCTGATTATATTAACTGATCTCCATTTCTGTCTCTTTCTTTGAGGAATGTTTTGTGTTTTCTCTAATTCTTGTGATTGATAATATTGTTATTGAGTATTATTTATTTGGCTCTCTTCTTGATATTTTATGTTCATTGGTGACAGCAAAGTAAATAGTGATATAGTTGGATTGTAATCCAAAGACCAAAATAAATATCCATAAGACTATCCTGATACTAATAAATGATTAAATAAGTAAATGGGAGAAAAAGGGACAAATTTTCTCACAGAAGAATTCTAAATAGTAATTTTTCCCCTTCCAGAAGGTGGGGAGCTTAACTCTCCTCCTCTTGAGGATTGGTTGTGCTTAATATTTGTTTCCTAAAAAATGAGGAGGAAATGTGAGACATACTGACTTTATAGTGGAGAAGTGACAGACTCACCTTAACCAAGTGATCAGGGTTAATATCAGTAATGATGAGTCATGGCAATGTCATGAACCCCTTGAAATGGTACAGTGGCATGGACATGTCACCTCGGTGGGGGTGACAAAAAACTCATAACTCCAGTTTAATTGTAAGGAATCTCAAGACAAACCAAAACTGAGCGACATTCTACAAGGTATCTCACCAGTATTCTTCAAGAATATTGTGGTCATAAAAAATTAGGAAAGACTGAAAAGCTGTCAGAGGAGATTAAGGGGATGTGAAGATTTAATACAGTTTGGGATCCTGGCATGAAACAAGGGCATTAGTGGGGGAAGGGGGAATGGATGGATTGCAAATACATCTGTTAGTGTAGTTAACAGTACTGTATCAGTGTTGATTTCTTAGCTTGGACAACTATACCAAGATTATGTAAGATGTTAACATTGGAGGAAAATGGGTGAAGTGTGGGAAGGAATTCTGTACTATCTGCAACTTTTTCAGTAAATCTAAATTTTTTCCATCCCAAGAATTTTTTTTTTTAAACCTAACTTTACAAGGCACATCGTGTGTCCCCATTCCCCCCCGCCCATTTGCCTGGAATGTGTGGAACCAGGACTCAGCCACAGGTCTCTGTGAGCCCTTGAGCACACCTGGTCATTGCCTGAGATGTATTTTTCTCTTTGGAAATGAGTTCTAATGAAAGCTTTTCAATTGATTTTATAAAATACTGATTGATGGTTGGTATCCTTCCCTATGACAGGACTGAATTTGAGAAATGCTTACCAGTTTTACATCTCCTGCATTCTCATGGCTGGGTACTCCCCACTTGTATTTTTGTTGAATCATCCTGGTGCAACAGCTGTTTTGTTGTCACTTTATTCAGATTGTTAAGGTTTTGGGGGGAGACAGAAAAGGGGGGTTTCAACAGGAGGTACTCCAGATTTTCTGGAATCATGTTTTCTAAAGTTATGATTTTCAGTTATTCAGGGACAAAAATAGATTCCTTGACAATTAACATCTAGCTTAGAGAACATGCTTTTTCTGCTGATAGTGTTGGAGAGAAGGACTTAATTCTTTAGAAGTTTGAACTATCAATTTCTTTATGGTAAATGCTTTTTGGGTGGAGATGGAGTTCAGAAAAGTCATTATGATTGTACGAGAAGCATAAATAGAATGGGATTATGATGCGTGAAAATAATTTTTCTACATTTTCAAAAATCTGTGGAGATGATTTACCTGAGGAGGCAATTTCACAATTAAGGGGAAAATGTTAAGAAAGTCAAATCATCGACTGTACCTAGGGACTTGCACAGAAATTACTCAGTTGTTTTGCTGATCTACCCAGTTCATTGAAGTTATGATTGTGGACCGAAAAATATAAGAAGGAAGTGCTAATATTTACATTGGCAGGCATGGTTAAGTATCTTGATTTTAAAATTTTGGTGATTTCTCTGAATATATATATTACTTTTAAATTAATGTGAAGAACACTTAGGTAAATATAAAAAATTTATGTCATACATTTAGTTAATGTGTAAGACTAGATATTTTGGGATTAGG
Source organism: Procyon lotor (assembly GCA_028646535.1). Classification (NCBI taxonomy): domain Eukaryota; kingdom Metazoa; phylum Chordata; class Mammalia; order Carnivora; family Procyonidae; genus Procyon; species Procyon lotor. Next base: position 111,421,465 of record CM053611.1, read on the forward strand.
CAACCACTGTAAGTATTTTACTTTCTTCCTTTCATTCCCTGACATCTGTTCCCTTCTTCTCTGGGTGCTGCGCAAATTGCCCCTGATGCAAAATGCTATTGTTAGTTATAATTTTAGTTTGGAGATATAAGCGTTTAGAGTTACATGTTTTTGAAAGGAAATGAAATGTGGATAGGTATTTCTTGCTGTCAAAATAAGAAGTATATAGCACTTTCTAAAATGTTTTAAAATTGTTTCAGATTTAAATTTGTTTTTCAGAGTCAAGCAGCATTAGTCAAATATTGCTCTTCATTTTTATTGTAGTTTTGGAAAATGAGCCAGCAGGCTCTTCAGAATGTAACCTGATCTGAAATATTTATATTTTATTTTTTGGCATACACTTGCCTTTGTTGAAAGAGCACGGTAAAAAATGGTGGTCCCTTTTCTCCATTCCTTATACTTGCTGATTATGGAATGCCTATGGCCATATGGAAATTGGGTGGTGGCTTTTTTTTTTTTTGAGAGAGAGAGAGAGAGGATATATGAATCCTAAGCAGGCTTCACGCCCAGGGCAGAGCTGGATGGGGCTCGATCCCACAACTTTGAGATCATGAGTTGAGATCAGGAGTCTGACACTTAACCAACTGAGCCACTGAGGTGCCACAGTCATGTTGGTTTTTATGAAGTTCTGTACAAGAAATAAAATGGGATCTCCTATTATTACTACTTCCCTTTTAGTTATTTTCCTAAAAAACAGAATCCAGATGGGGATAATGTTTTTGTAATTTGAAAAATATTAAACTATCCTCCCAGGCTACCTTCTCCTTATGCTCTTGTTGATGTTTTCATAGGATAAAGGAGATGATCCTAGTTATACCTGGAAAAAGACTTTTTTTTTTTAAAGAAAAAGACTTATTCTTTTTATTTATTTATTTGATGGAGAGAGAGAGAGATCACAAGTAGGCAGAGGGGCAGGCAGAGAGAGAGGGGGAAGCAGGCTCCCTGCTGAGCAGAGAGCCCGATGCGGGGCTCGATCCCAGGACGCTGAGATCATGACCTGAGCTGAAGGCAGAGGCTTTAACCCACTGATCCACCCAGGTGCCCCTGGAAAAAGACTGTTTTAAAGCCATTTAAATTAAAAAAAAAAATTTATTTAGGAAAGAGGGAGGGACGGAGGGAGTGTGTTCATGTGTAAATGTGCATGGCTGAGCATGTAGGGGCAAGGGCCAAGAGGGAGAGAATCCTCAACCGACTCCCTGCTGAGTGTGGGGCCTGACATGGGACTCTATCTTAAGATCTGTGAGATTAAAACCTGAGCTGAAACCAAGAGTCGTCACATAGGGGTTGAGCCACCCAGGCGCCCCAATTTAAAATCATTTTAAAGCAAACATTTTACTCCTAATTATTCCTGAGACTATGCAATGTTTATCAGTGAGCCAGCCATCTCTCTTGTAAATATAATTTGTGATACAAGATTATATAATGGCTTTGCCCTAGTTTATATACAAGAACTCAGGAGATACTCTTCTTTTGGGAGCCGGTCATTGTATAGAAAGGGCTGGATAGAAATTATCATCATTACCCAGGTAAACCACGGTTCTTGGTTAGATCACAAATGAGGATTAGAATTCTCATTATGTAGACATTGGGGATTTAATGTGTAGATAGAACCATGGGAACTGGTTACTCATCCTCATCTCCACAGAGCATTTGTTGTAACTTCTCTCAACCTCTGTTTCTATTTTTTAAATAGTAAGAGGTTAGGCTGGATATTCTCTCGCTTTCTCCTTCCAGATTTAAAAAATCTGTATTTAAAGTTTTTTAGGACACTCTGAACTGTTGAGATGGATTAAAAACAACAGAAGAAATTGGTTCAAATAAATAGCCTGAATGGGGCTGAGTTTTGCTGATCTTTTCCTTCTTAGTTATCCTTGTCTGCTCCATGACCAGATGGGGTGGCTTCAGAGAGATCTGTGCCCTCATAGTCACCTCTGGAAATGTCACAGCCTTTATAAGTTGATCTGCATCTCTGTGAGATATTTGGCTGACCCACTTTCATATCGGACCCCTTTATGTTGATAGCCCAGTGCCGATCCATGCTCTGGGGGTTACTTTCCTTATCTGATGTTATAGCAGTTACTGGTCAGTTGCAGGTTGTGAGGTAAAACTAAAATGTTATACTTCTGGTTCTGTCAACATATCAACCAGAAAGATTTGCTCTGTGACAGAAAACTTACTTTCAAGTTAATCATAATTTTCAAATGTGTGCCTTCTGTAGAGTTCCAGACAAGAATTTTTTCCCCTGGCATATTCAGCATTTTTTTTTTTTTTTTTTTATTTGACAGCGAGAAACACAGCGAGAGAGGGAACACAATCAGAGGGAATGGTAGCGGGAGAAGCAGGCTTCCCGCGGAGCAGGGAGCCCGATGCGGGGCTCGATCCCAGTACCCTGGGATCTGACCTGGGCCGGAGGCAGACGCTTAACAACTGAGCCACCCAGGCGCCCCCATATTCAGCATTCTTGAGTGTCCCACTGATCTAAATGTAATTCTGTGATCTAGAAGCTACTGAACACGTGTTGTAAAGACTGGAAAAGGCATGAGTTACTGTTCAGATTTTTCAGGTCAGAATGAGTTTTAAGAACTGTGTACCTTTAATATTTCAAAGGAAAAAACTAATAAAATTTGATGTACATTCTAGGAAATTTGATTTTGTGTATGAACAAAAATAAAATCTGCTTGGATAAATTATCTTCAAACTGCTACTAATTCTTGTTCAAAATTTAAACTCAGAATGAAAATTAAAATAGAGATGTAAAAATATATGTATTAATGAACTTTGAGCTATAGAGGTGCTCTAATGTTTTGGTATTCAAAATCTCTGCATTTTGACTTTTTCATTTTTAAATTTTTAAAAAGTTACCATATCAGTATAATTAATGTCTTATCACAAATTGTACCAAACTTTAGTAGACTATCACTAATGATAGGTAGTGATACCTATACTGTCAATTTTGACAGAAATGTATGGATATTTGAGTTTCCTCTTTGTCTTATCATAGTTTTATTCAGAAGTAAGAGCAAATTTGTAAATACAAACTCCTTCCTTTATCTCTGTAGCCCTCTCATTAGTGAATAAGAATGTGGATGAAAGCAATTACCTGAAAGAAAAGTAGGAGATAGATAGGTAGATAGATAGATAGATCCACTTGTATTTATACTTCTATATGCAGGAATTACAGATAATATGGGCTTAGCTAATATGGGGATGAATTTATTTGACCTCAGATCAACAACACTGGGGCATTCCATTTAGGACATTGGTTACCATGGATTTCAAATAAAGCCTTTTCAGTTCATTACACTTCAGAACAGTCATGTGTCTAGGATAAGTGATGATAATACTTTGGAATAAAATCCCGTTTCTTTATTAAGAAGTTTATTAATAGGCATGTAGTTGGTTTAAATGGATAGGGACGGCCAAACCTTTTGCCTTCATTTACAGGTTGTTTATTGAATCTATAATTTTTTGTGTGAGTCAGTTTATTCCCAATCCCATGTCTCTCTCTTTCTCTTTTTTCTCTTTATGATATATTAACTAGAGGATGATTTGAAGGTCAGAAAAGTATATTGACAAAAATCCTATTTACAGACCATTTTATGGTTGTTTTCTTCTGCTACACTAGCCTTGGCATTGCCAAGGTCATGCTCTGGTATAGCCATCAGGAGGCACACAAGGTAAACTCCAGCCACAGAGACCAGAATTGATCTATTACATTGACTCAACAATAAGATTACTGATGATCTTAGCAAGCTTTGTATAATTAAAAAATTCTAAGCCATAATTACTAATTTCACTTCAGCCTTATAATTTCAGGTTAGACATCTTGAAAATAGTTTCTTTTGTCTGTGTATCATTTCTTAGGGAAATGATAAAGCACAAAATTGAGTTCTCTGACTAGAATTGCAGAGTTGAAAAATAATTGTAAACTTAAAAGTCTGAAAACTGCATGGGAATATTTGAAACCAAGGATGCCTATATAGAGGGTGCAAAAGTTAAATTTATATGCATTGAATGTTCAGTATGTCAAAATATGACACAGTTTCTAGTGGTTTTTAAAAAAATGTTTGGAATTTTTGCATTGAAAAAAAGTAGAACTGTAGTTGGGTTTCTTAGGCTAACATATCTGGTACTTCTGTAATGTTCATGAAATATTCCTATATTTTTGCAGCATAGGGATGTAGGCTTGCCAAGGAATCTGACCATCAGCTAAGTAGCTGTTTCTGAGAGATAAAGCTTTGGAGTTGCAGCTTAGTTTGCCAGGAATAAGCTTCTATCCCAAGGCACTGGGTGGGTTCTGTGTTTTTTGTTTTTTTTTATTGAATTGTAATTGGCTTGAGGAGGAGTGATGGGGAAAGAGGACAGTTACTTTCCCTATTCTGGAAGAGATTTACTGCATAACTAGGGTACTGCTACCAGGGAGCAGAAAATTAATATGCATTTCTCAGCCTGGGTGGCTTTTTGACACCTGATGATATGGCAGTACATTTAGATGATAAGGAAAATCCCTGATCACAGCAGGAACATCTGTTTTTTTCTGGCAAGAGAGAAAGCAAAGCCGAATGGCTGTTTGGGACAGCCTCATGAGTGAAGGATTAAAATTATAATTTTAAAAAAAGGGAATAATTCCTTATGGTATTTTTCTTATAAAAATTGTTAGATAAAGTAGTAGTGGCTTTACTATAATTATTTCTTGTCATTAGCGAATTTAATAATCATTTTGATTTTGCATATTGGTTCTAAGAACAGATTTTTGTAGGTCAAAAGAAAAAGATTTCTGTTTTTACTTTGAAGTTTACCAGTATACAGAACAGAGGCATTAATTTGATCATAGAATGAAATAGATTTAAAGTCACATTCTCCAATTTTTTTAAATAAAAGCAGTTCTAACTTGTTGCAAAAATATTAATGGCAAACATTTTTGTGGGTTTGTTTTTTTCTTTAGGTTAGAAAATACAGGTTTTGCAAATACATTTAACTTAAAAATGCTCACTTTTTTTGTAGCTGACAATAGTCTGATCCATTAAAAATGTAGATAATCTTGCACAGACATATTAAGACTACCATGATTTTCTTGTTGTTCCTTTTGTTGTTTATCCATCTAAGGACTTTATTAGTTACACTTCTTTCCTTCAAAAACAAATGACAGCATTATGTATAACACTCCATCCCTTTATACTTTGTTTTTAAATTTTTAACTTTTATTTTTTATTTAAAAAATAGGAACATACAAATGCAAACTCACAAATCAGCCAAGAGAAAATTCTTTTCAAAAATCAATTACTTTAACATATGTAATTTGGAAGAAAAGCAATATGTTTATCAATATGTACTATCAGGCACTCCCACTCAAAGGTCATAAGTTTAGGTTCATTGCTAACCAGAATCAGTGAATGTGGAAATGTTTTGAGAAATGCTTAGCAGATCTTTTGGACGTTCAGATATTTCAGTGTCAGTGCAATGTTAATATGAGATTTTTTTTTAAGGATTCTTTTTTCTGTTTATTATTATGGTCTCATTAACTTCTCATTCTTCTATTAAGTACATTAAATATTTGCTGGGTACCTACTTTGTGAAAGGCTCTGTGCTGGGCATCATAGGTAGGGACAGAAGATGGTCCGTTCTCCAAAGCTTACAATGTAGTGGGGTTTGCTAGAGATATGGTATTTATTTATTTTTTTAAAAGATTTTTTTTCACTTAAATTCAATTAACATATGATGTATTATTGATTTCAGAGGTAGAGGTTAGTGATTCATCAGTCTTATATAATACCCAGTGCTCATTACATCACATGCCCTGCTTAATGTCTGTCACCCAGTTACCCCATTCCCCCACCTCCCTCACCTCCAGCAACCCTCAGTTTGTTTCCTATGATTAGGAGTCTCTTATGCTTTATTTCCCTCTCTGATTTCATCTTGTTTTATTTTTTCCTTTCTTCCCCTATGATCCTCTGTTTTGTTTCTTAAATTCCACCTATGAGTGAGATCATATGGTAATTGTCTTTCTCTGATTGACTTACTTCACTTGGCATAATACCCTCCAGTTCCATCCATGTAATTGTAAATGGCAAGATTTCATTTTTTGATGGCTTAGTAATACTCCATTTTACACACACACACACACACACACACACACGCACGCACGCACAGACACACCACATCTTTATCCATTCATCTGTTGTTGGACATCTGGCCTCTTTCCATAGATTAGCTATTGTGGACATTGCTGCTATGAACATTGGGGTGCAGGTGTTCCTTCAGATCACTACGTTTAAGACTACTATGTTTCTAAAATTATTTACACTGAAATAAATATTTTTAAGCTGAAAATAATATGTATTGTATACATTTCAATTGGAAATCATGAATATCCAAGCATATATCGTGAAGGAGAAATCATATTGCATGTTATGGTGTTTGTTGATATACTCACATTATAAATACAGAATCACAACTTTATAGGAATACAGTCTTTGTATGAACTTTGGATCAAGCTCAGGATTGTGAAGAACATGAGTGAAATGCTAGTAGTACCTGCATGATGCTATCCACAAAATAAAGTACATATTGCATAGTGATTAATAATATATTTTAGAAATTCTTCACTTTTTTTAAAAGATTTTATTTAATTATTTGGCACAGAGGGAGAGAGAGAGACAGCGAGAGAGGGAACACAAGCAGTGGGAGTGGGAGAGGGAGAAGCAGAAGCAGGCCTCCCACTGAGCAGGGAGCACAATGCGGGGCTCGATCCCAGGACCCTGGAACAATGACTTGAGCCGAAGGCAGACATTTAACGACTGAGCCACCCAGGCGCCCCGAAATTCTTCACTTTCTTGACAGTGACTAAGGTTACTTCAGCTGGATTTCTCATACATTATAAAGTATGAATTCATTATTGACATTACCATAACAATATTGAATTAGGAAAACTTTTTTGTTATGAGGGGTTAATATCAATTTTATTTTTCTTATCTATTAACTACTCAAAGTTGATTCTACAAATATAAAATTGAATTTTTCAAATGGAGTTCAAAAGGACAGATTTTTTTTTTAATCTTTAACCCCTTTAATATGATTACTTTGTGGAGGGCTGAAACATGAATTACATGACATAATTGATGAAAATGGTGAAATGTCACACGGCTTTTTAGATGCAATTGGAAGTAATCACATTATCCACAGACATTGTATATTGTAGGTGTGACATTAAATTGAAATAGGCATATAACAGAGTTATACATCTTATAAATCTAAAAGTATAATAATTATATTTCAGTAAAAATGCATTTCACTGCTGTTTATCGAGATGCCTTTTGAAAGCATTACCTTATTAATTTTTAAAACAACTTATAGAAGTGTTCTTTGAAAATTCTGGGATTCTGAACCATGTGAAAATAGGAACTACAACACGTATTGAAGGAAAAGCCCTCCATGTTGGTATAGGCCACTGAGCTAAGTGCTTGAGTTTAAAGGTGATTGGTGATCTTCTGCCTCGGTTTTGCTGTAATAGTGGAAATAGCAGTTTTAAAAATTAACTAAATTATAAGTTAGACCTATAATTAGAAGTAAAATTAGAAGATAGTGATAACAAAAAGCATGACATTCTGCTGTCTATTGAAAGTCTGGGAATCCTTCTTGGAGAAAGTAGCAATTGCATTGGATGTTGAAAAATGGGAAGTGATCTTACAAAAAGCGAGGATACTGGAGTCCAGTCTCCAAAAGAGCATAAGTGAAGGGGAAGAGGCATGTGGCACAGCGAATGTGATTGTGTGCAGATGCCTCTGGGCTAGCTACAGTGTCTGTCCCATGGGTGAGGTGCTCCAGCGTACATTTTCTTTTCATTTTTTATTTTTTTAAAAGATTTTATTTATTTATTTGACACACAGAGAGAGAGAGAGAGAGAGAGAGAGAGCGCGTGTGAGAGAGGGAACACAAGCAGGGGGCGTGTGAGAGGGAGAAGCAGGCTTCCCGCTGAGGCGGGAGCCCGATGTGGAGCTCGATCCCAGGACTCTAGGATCATGACCTGAGATAAAGGCAGATGCTTCACGACTGAGCCGCCAGGTCCCGTCCCCCCACCCCCCCCAGCATACATTTTAGCACAGTCGTCTGTGGGAAGTGGTGGAGAACACTGTTGAAGAGGTTAAGGCTGGAGCCAGACTCTGGTTTGAAGGCTGCTATACTGGTTTTAGGCGGGAGAAGAGTCCAAGAGGTGAAAAGTATGATGAATATTTTTCAGGAGGGCACCCGAATTGATAGAGAAAGCGAGTTTCATTTTAGATCCGTTGATTTGGAGGTATTACGGGGGTGGCTAATTGGAAATTTAGATCATGAATTTGGGAAGAGTTTAGTGTTGGTGACCCATGCCTAGAAGTTGTCGGGAGGGAGGCAGGAGTGAGCAGGCCATAGATAAGCTGATGAGGGCCATTTCTGGAAAGAAAAATAATGGTGGAGATTCCAAAGGAATCAAAAGAAAATACCAGTCACAGTCTGGATTATAGACACCAAGGAAAATGAGCCGTTTGTGTCATCTGGTCTCTTCATTTTAAAGATCTATCCCTTTGCAAGTCATATTTCGTCACTATGTGAACATCCAGCTCACTCTCAGCTCCTCAGCTAACAGTTATAGCATCATTGATTATCTTTGCCTGAATGAGTTACTTCATTAGGAGGTGAATGTGGTGATTTTTCTAAATCTCTTCGTTATTCTGTTTGCTTTACGTGGCATTATTCTGAAAAGACAAGCTTTCCCTTTTCGACAGGCACTGTTGGTTTCCCCAAAATACAGTTCCTACTGAAAAGGCAGAACAGATGTTTAATACTTTGTGTTTAATTATTCATTTTCACAGTAAAGAGTTGGTGTAGGAATCACCTAATGCTGGAAAATGAATAGAGAAGGCAGATCCTTAGCCAATGGTAGCAAGCCCAAGATCCATGATACAACAATTGTACTTGTGTCTCTCTGCACTCCTAATCTTTCCTCTCTTCATGGACATTTAAGATTCTTCCCTTAATACATTTATCTACTCTTTATGACTTACTTGAATTTCTTGGCAGTAAGTCAGCTAATTTTGCTTTGTTCTCAAGTTATCATGTGCAAGTTTTAAGGCACAGCTCCTCGTATTTTGAGATACAGTGAACTTTGGTTTCTTCAATTGCTTTATTCTTTTCCTTAGACTTTGTCTGTGTCCTTTGCTTATGTTACCATTTCCATGTTCCTGCAGGTAAGGTCGGTCCCTAATTCCTGGGTGTGGAGCAGCATCGTAATCTTACATTGTTTTCCTTGGGCTTGTGGTTATGTGCTCTGTTACAGCTTTCTTGACATGTACAGAGGTTTCCTAGTGAAAAGTGTTTTGTGGCTAATGTTTAATTCTGTCGAGGTTTTAGTTTATTAGCTGGGTATATTAAGAAAACTTTTAAAGTTTCATACTGAAGTTTATACTGGTAAATATTTACAGATCTAAAGAGGTTTTTTGTACACCACAATAATAGCGTAGGTTGAGGACCATCAATTCATTGTGAAGCTTTTTTTCTCTGATGGAATTCATGAAGGAATAGAAAACAGTACCTTGGTCTACTGCTAGGGTCTGTGCAATGCAAACCTATTACATTACATTTTTTTGTTTCTGTGTATTTGCTGCTCAGATGGTTTAAGTGATGAGGAATAAGAAGCAGTGATGTGTATAATGTGTATATACACATATATAATATGTGTATAATGTATACAGCCAGATTATCCTTAACAAAGTTATTAAGGAGAATATTTTGGTTCTTCACTTAAAGTGGGGAAATGATGTCAGTAGGTCGAAGTGAGGGTAACATTTTAAATTTGTTCTTGTAGGAGATATTTACACTTACATGCCGAACTAAAATATTTGACTTCTCTGCCTTATCCTAGCTTTCTAATTTTGTCTTCAGAACCTTGAAAGTAGGCTTTGTAGCCCAAAAGCCAAAGCAGATTGTTATAAGTTATTATTTCAAAGAAATATCCAGTAGCATTTGATTGTTTTGGGACATATTTTTTTAAAAAAAGGTTTTATTTATTTCTTTGAGAGAGAGAGAGAGAGAGAGATTGAGAGAACGAATAGGAGGAGGGAGAGAGGGAGAAGCAGACTCCCTTTAGAGCAGGGAGCCCAACACGGGACTTGATCTCAGGACCCTGGTATCATGACTTGAGCCGAAGGCAGAACTTAAGCAACTAAGCCACCTAGGCGCCCACTTTGGGACATATTAAATAAATATTTATCAGCTAACTAGGTTTTTATGTAAAAACTTTACTTGCCATAAGCATGTTGGGGTGACCAATTATGTATCTATTATGTACCATGTATTGGTATACTGGGAAAAAATCAAATAAATTGATTTTTTCTTTACTTGATATTTGAATTAATACAGCTAGCCTGTGAAGTAGCTAACAGGCTAGAGGATCTTAAGTCTCTTGCCCAAAGTCACACAACTACAAAAATCTAAATAAAGAGCAAATTTATTAATCTCTCGTATTTTAAACATTTTTGGTCAATTATAGAAAATCACAATATTATTATAAAACTAAAAAGAAGATGAAAAGAGGAATTTCCATGATTGAGCAAGAGCAACAGTCTTGTAGAGAAATACTTTTTGTGAGGGAATGCAGAGAAAATGGTTTCGCCTTCTGTGTACACGTGCGTATGGCTGCCTTCCTTGTTCAAGTCATTATACCCCCTTTCCCTAGATGGATGACTGTGTTCATGGGGTCTAATCTGGGTGAAATGTCCTCAATCAGCTATTCTGTATAGGTTTGGGAGAAATATTTTAAGTCTGCAGAATCATTTTTCTGCTACTTTTGAAAGACCAAGTACATTGTTAATTTGCAAGATCTGTTTTTTTACAAGACACCTTTTTGTTTCTTTTTGAATAGAAAGATGAAAACTATAGAAGCCTTCCACGGGATGCTAGTAACTGGTCTCACCAATTTCAGAGAGACAATGCTCGCTCATCTCTGAGTGCCAGTCACCCAATGGTGGACAGGTGGCTGGAGAAACAAGAACAGGTAACATAAATTAATCCTTCTACACGTGTCATTGATGTAACTTCCTAGCTTATACCCTGAAAGGTATTTCCCTCCATCACTGGGATGATTAAAGGTCAATTATTCTAACAGATTTCAGGTAAGTTCTCTGTCAGAGTTTGTCAAATATGAGTACAGACTATTTCTGTGGCAGTCCCGGATCAAAGGTTTCTTATGAGCAGTTAGGAATATTTGCTCTGGATTCTGGAGTATCATGACTTGAGAGCTGGTTACATTGCCAAGGCACAGACATTTGACGGTGAACAGTTACAGGTTATGAGTAGACTTTCAAGACCACTTATAGGCTCTTCTCTTTATTGATGGGCAACAAGTCAAAGGACCTGAAGAGGCAGATAAAATGTTCTACCTTACCTGACTTCACTCTGTAGGAGAAATACATGCTATGGTGTTATTTCAGAATTTAGATGATTTTGTCAGGTTTGGGGACTTTCCCTTTCATAAATGTCGAGGAACTCTTAGAGGTTTATAAGTTTTTAGAAATGTTCAGTTTACTCTGCAGGGTTGGCCATCTACCATTCATGAAATCAGAATTGTTTACCACTCAGTGTAAGTAACTGGTTCGTGTTCTGGGAAAAACAACTATTTGCAAACTTGTTACATAGAGAAGCCTTCACTGCATGAAGACTAAGAATTCATTCGGTAAGTTTTGAGATATAAAAAACAAATTCTTCCAGTGTTGTTGTTTAAAGTCTGAATTGTTTATTGTTAGTCACAGTGTTTTCTTTATAGTAGAAATTCTAGGATTTTCTTTGTAGTTTTAAACAGTTTTTGTATTAAAAACATACTTCTCTCCTTTGTCACTTTTTTTCCTAAAAGAGTTCATTTAAAATGGAAGGTTAGTGTGTACTCAGAGGATGTTTTGTTTTCTGTTTTGGTAATTCCTAAAATTATTAATAATTCTATTGCCTAGATATTGGAATAGTTGTTTTTCAATTTAGATTAATGATGTCAATGGAAAGAAATCTTAAATGTTTTACTTAATTCATCTTACTCTGTGTTTTATAGCATAAACCTCCTAAAATAATTTTGTGTGTGGGGTGTGTTGGAATATGAAACAAAAAAGGACAGTTTGCCTTTGATACCATGGATGGTATCACAGACATATTGCTTTTTATCATATTGTAAATGTTAGAATACATCAGAAGCATTGTGTGATGGAAATAATTTTTTTTAAAGATTTTATTTATTTGACAGAGAGATCACAAGCAGGCAGACAGGCAGGCAGAGAGAGCAGGGGAAGCAGGCTTCCTGCTGAGCAGAGAGCCCCATGTGGTGCTCGATCCCAGGACCCTGAGATCATGACCTGAGCTAAAGGCAGAGGCTTTAACCCACTGAGCCACCCAGGCGCCCCATGGAAATAATTAAAAAACCATGGAAGTCCTACTCAGGAAGAACATTATTTTCTCAAAATAATACAGATTTGAAACTCATTGGTATTATTATTTCATTACCATTTCAAAGTAAATATTTTGAAGAATTAGTTTAGCATAGGCCTGTAGTCAGACTGGCTGGTTCCCAGCTATGCACCACAAATGAGGGTTGGGCATGTGGTTACCTTGTCCGTATTTCAGTTTACTCATTTATCTAACGGGTCTGACCATAGAACCGGCTCCTACAGTTGCTCCATCCAGTGATGGGATACCTGCCAAGGGGTTAGTAGAATCATGCCTGGTACTCAGGAAGACTGTGTATCTTAATATATTTGTTAGAAAAAAAAAATTGGCTGCCACAAACAAATTCTAGATTGAGTAAGAAGAATATACTCCTTATTGATTCAACAAGAAATCTGGAGGAAGGGACGATGGGTTGTGTCGTCCACAACCCAATGGACCTCACTGAGGATCCAGATCTTTCCTTCCTTTGCTGGGAGTCCGACACAGGGCTTCCCTGGCTGTGTGCTCCAACTTGTCAGAACCTTGGGCATCACGTCCTTGCACAGAAGAAGAGGATCCGTGCCTTTATCTTCTACAGGGCTCTTCTGGAAAGCAGATGAACTTTTCCCACAAGCCCCTCCCCGCACCCCAAACAGGTGCCCTTCATACTGTTTTGCCTAGAGTTGTGTGACTTGCCTGCCAGTTGATCAAAGGTAGTTGTTGATTTAGACTAGTTGAGCTTGATCTCCTGGAGCTGGGGGTGTGGGTGTGGTGGTTTGTCTTCCCTGGAACACAGCTGCTCATTACTGAATACAGTCAGGGTTCTGTTAAAGCAAGGACGGAGGTACGATTAGCTAACTATGCTAAATATAATTATTGTGATTACACGATTAGGGGGAAAATAGGCAGTCCAGAGTTTCTAAAGTATGATATATTTAATTGTATTTTAAAAATACACTTTCCCCCTTACTTTTGTGGTCGTAGATGTGTTTTTAAAGGGGTAGTATAGCTTTTCTTTGTAATTTTGATATAAAATAGTTTTTTTACACAAAAGGAATTACACTGAGAAGCCACATATTTTTTTTTCTTTCCAAAAGACTCAGCCTCGATTTGCTTCTGTTGAAGTTATTTGAAGCATTTGTTTCATGATAAGCAGGTTTTTAAAAAATAAGTACTTCCTTTGTCTATGTAGTCTAATGTAAATGGTATTAGTTAATTGATTCCTGAGCCTGAAAACATCTTTCTTGGCTTAAGTTTAAAAAATGATGATCCATTTACTATATTTGATGATTTCACATCAGCAGGATAATTAACCAAACTGAAATCTACTTAACTAAACAAGAACAGCAAAAACAACACAAAATCCATATTAAAACTTTGCCTAAAAGTGGGCACAGTTGTTGGGGCAGAAGAGGATGAAGAGGTTATGTTGGACATACTGTAAATCTAGTCTAGATAGTCTCATTTAATTGTGCATTTATTCTTTTTAAATTGTTTCCCATGAGTCGTCTAACTATAATGACCTGACGTCTCTTCTGCGGCTTTTTTTCTCCTTAGTATTTGCCATTAAAAATGTAATAACAGGGGCACCTGGGTGGCTCGGAGGTTAAAGCCTCTGCCTTCGGCTCAGGTCGTGATCCCGGGGTCCTGGGATCGAGCCCCACATCGGGCTCTCTGCTCAGCGGGGAGCCTGCTTCCCCCCCCCCCTCTGCTTCTCTGCTTACTTGTGATCTCACTTAAAAAAAAAAATGTAATAACAGACAAGCATCACATAGATAAAAATAATGTTTTATATGGTAAAAGACAAAAAATCACCCCTCTGCCTTTACAATTTGTGATCACCAGGACAGAACTGTTTTCCGTGAGTTATGCCATCTGGACTGAAGAGGTCAACAGAGTTCTAGATTTTTATATGCCTTCAGTGGCTTTGTTTTTGCTCTATTTCCTGCAAGATTGCTCGTCTCATTATCTCTGTTTCTTTTTTTTTTTTTTAAAGATTTTATTTATTTGACAGAGAGAAACACAGCGAGAGAGGGAACACAAGCAGAGGGAATGGTAGCGGGAGAAGCAGGCTTCCCGCAGAGCAGAGAGCCCGATGCGGGGCTCGATCCCAGGACCCTGGGATCTGACCTGGGCTGAAGGCAGACGCTTAATGACTGAGCCACCCAGGCGCCCCT
>CM053611.1:111436618-111462838 GCA_028646535.1 Procyon lotor
TTTTTTTTTTTTTTAAAGATTTTATTTATTTGACAGAGAGAAACACAGCGAGAGAGGGAACACAAGCAGAGGGAATGGTAGCGGGAGAAGCAGGCTTCCCGCAGAGCAGAGAGCCCGATGCGGGGCTCGATCCCAGGACCCTGGGATCTGACCTGGGCTGAAGGCAGACGCTTAATGACTGAGCCACCCAGGCGCCCCTCATTATCTCTGTTTCTTGAAGGCAATTATGACCACATCAGTTTTGCCAGTGGGAATAAACAGTAGAAATGAAAAGCACAAGAGAACATGTTAAAGTGCTGAGCTAGTCGGCATCTCTGGAAGGTGAAGGTGGCTTGTGCTTCTTTGGGGGTTTGATCCCCTGTAAGGTGATAGTCACTCTTTCCATCTCTTAGAATATTCGTAAGGTACACACTCATATAATCAAAGGTAGGGGATTATCTTATTGGAACTTTGTACCAGGAAGCACTTGGGCTCAAGCTCAACGTGATTTCCAGAAATAGAAGTCCTGGTGTTCAGTGACTAATTCTTGCTCAGAATAGCCTGTAACCGAATCCTACATCAGGTTCCTCTTAGAAGGTAGAGGACTGTGTATCTTTCAAAGAGCATCGTTTTCTTGTGACTTCTTTTTTCTGAGCTCTCAGAGGAGGCACAAAGAATTCAATACTAAATGACTTGTTGTCGTATTGCCTTGAAAAAGTTTTCATGCTTCTGAAATTTTGACTCTGAGACCCAGAAACAACAACAAAAAAAACAGCAAAAGGCATAGTTTTGATGTGTGGCAATGCTTTAAGAAATCTGAATTCCTTTTAACCATTACCATTTCCCTGACTCTGTGTAGACTATAATTTAATATTGGCAGATAATAGATCATAAGCTGACTTTGTTCTTATATCCCTACAGTTTATTGCAACTAATAAATTCCACAAAAGAGGAGGCAGCAACTTTACAATACGTTATTGGAGGAATTTAAGGCCTGAAAGTAGAGGGACCTTCAGGGAAATTTAAGCTAATTGGGAGCCTGCCATTTTCACTACCTTGACTTGGTGAACAGGCCTGAAGCCAATTAACAGAAATAGCCAGGAGGTGCGCAGCACATTCCAGCCGCCACTTAAGCTCTGTTATAGGGGAATGACTGCCCTGACCTTTAGAGAAAAATCCATGTTTTAGGGTTTTTTTCCATCAGGCAAAAACTTTGTCTAATTGGCAGATTATATTGGTGGAGGCAAACTGTGAGGAAAATGACCTTAAATGTTTGGTGATGGCACACAGTTCAAGTGTGACAATGGATGTGTGCTCTCCTCACCTTTGTCCCCTGGCCTTCTGGTCCCCAGTGTTCGGTGTTATCTCACAGGTGTGAGTTTAAGGGACAATAACAGTGCCTTTTCTTCTTATTTTATAAAGTTTTGTCACTCTCTACAGTCATGATGCTTTTGCTTTAGATTTTTTCATGCGGAACATAACATTCCTGACTTTTGCTATGTATTCCTTCTGGGATAAAGATGGCTAATATAGGGATAGAGTCTGTTTTGACATTGGCCTGAGTCAGGTCCTAAATATTAGACGTAGAAAATAGCTGAATGTTAACTAGAAAGCATATTTCTTCCTATTTTTAAATTCTAATTAATTATTAAGTAAGCTCACACTCAGTGTGGGGCTTGAACTCACAACCCTGAGATCAAGAATCCGCATACTTTATGGACTGAGGCAGGCAGGTGCTTCTCAATGGAAATCATATTGAAACAAAATAATGCTTGAGAATAAAATTTCTTTCATTTGTCCTCTTAAAAGAAGTCTGCAACATTGATGGCTTGTTCTGATACTTTTTAAACTTTTGAAAATATTTATGCTCTATAACTATCCACGTGATACACAATGAGTACATTTCACACCTCATGGAAAAGGTAAGATTCTGTGACAGGGTTTCATTTTTGCTTTTCATTATAATTTTATTAAGTCCAAATCTTTGAAGATCTAGGGCAACAATAAATTTTAAAAATTAGAGCCTGTTTTGGGTGTGTTAAATATACTGTAGTGAAGAAACATTTTTAAGCTTATTCAGATTTTATATGGAAATGGTTTAAAAAAGAATAAGTAAGCCAGGAAATGAGTAATTGTGGTTCTGGTGTTGCCTGTTTTACCTTGGAGTGATAGGATGGTGGGTGTCCTGGATGATCAGGTCCTGCCTTCATACCTGTCACTGAGATTGGTTTTTTCCTCTGACCTGCCTGCATCTGGGGAGATCCTTTTCCTTTCCCAAGTGTTTAAGAGACTTTTCTAAATGGAAAAACAAAATAAAACAAAACCCACCTCATTTCACTGATATGTAGAACCATCCAGATGACGTAAGTAGTAAGTTTCCAAATAGGAAATGATCATACTTTTTAAATTACAAAGTTAGGAGATGGCTTCCTTAGCAATCTGATTACAGCAGCTGGAGACCAGTCAGTGAACTGACCATGAAGTCATCTTGTTAAATCATGGAAGGGCTATAGAAATTCTAATGTGGACAGCGGCCGGGCCTCATGGAATCTGCCTCATTAATGGAACATAAGGTTAGGTTCTGGGGCTGCCAATGGTACCTGGAATGCATGTGTTTGTTTATGCTTTAATTCTTTAGCCCAAGAACATTGGGAAACCAAATGATTGCTAGGGTTATCTGGATAAAAATAATCAAAATCCTCTGCCTCCAGATCCTAATATTCTACCGTTTTCTGTAAAAAGGAAGGGGATTTATTCATATTATAACCTAATTGGCAAACTTCAGCTGAACTTGGGCAGAAGCAACCATCATTGTGTTTACCTCAGCAAGAGCCTAAAATCAAGATTGTTTTAAAATTAAATTAAGTTTTCATTATAAAATACCAGAGATTTTCTTTAAGCAGAAACCTTTTATAATTCCAGTAACATTAAAAATAAAACCAAAATAACCTTTGAAAAGAATTATCATTTCACCTGGATATATTAATGCCAATAGATTTTGTTGTGCTTTAATAAGATGATTATTCTAATACACGAGTTAAAATTATTTGTGTTTTCAAATGCCATGGAAGCATCCTGTATGTCTGTGCCATATTCTTCTCCTATATGTTTTCTACTTTTATTATCAGAGAACTGTGGACAGGAAGCATCAGGCAGAAGAAGGGTACTTCCTAGAGCATAGGAACCCTGCTAGACGTTCTTCTGAGAAGGACACAGTAATTTCCTGAGGAGCCTTGTCAGCCTCCACAGGGCCACTTTGGAGGCTCTTTCATCAGGGTGACAAGCAGCATTTTATCCTTCCTTCTAATTAGTGGCAAAAGGACATCATGAGCCTGAAGAGTGTGTATGGGACAGGAAATCTGCCCTTCCCATGAGTGGGTCCTTTTGTCCAACCCATAACTCACCAGTTGTGTGGCCTTATCTAGGTGGTATAAATCTGCAGACTTCATTTTCACTGTGTACAAAATGGGGAAAGTGATAGCCATTTGGCATATAGTAACTTTGTGTGTGAGGATTAAGAGATCTAGAACATGTCAAATGCAGATCCAGTTCCTGGTGTATTGGAGACAGTTGGATGCTGCTTTCTCCCCTATCTTTATTTTAGGTGAGAATAGATTTACTGGAGACTCCTCCGCAGCTCTCTCTGGTATGGAGGGCCTCTTTTATTTTCTTACATGTTCTCTTCTCCTTGCATATTGGAAGTGCCATTTGGGATGTGGGGCTGGTTCGTTTTTCTTCCCTGGTGTACTTCTGATGCCCTCGTCATCCTTTCCGAATTGGATTCTTGCTTCTGTGGCATCTTATCAGAATTAGAATAAACCTTAATCTTTTTAAATCATCTCTGCTTCTTTTCTGAAGAACCTAATCTGACACAAAAATGACATTAGCGTTAATCTCTGTGTCTGTGTCCATTTTTTATGTTCCCTTTTGTTTTTGGCAAGCATGTGTGGCTTAAATGCAATTAAATCTTAAGAATACCAGTTAAGAATGCTAAGTGTCTTACGAGGGCTTCTGCTTGGCCACTGGCTACGCATCTGGGTCCCTCTGTGATGTGAATGGAATCAAGGAGCCACCATTTGACTCACCGGCTTTTGGAGTGGGTTGTGCGTTTTAGGGGTTCCTCGTCAATTCTCCTGGCCTTTCATGACTGGCCCTATTTATTGCTTGTATGGCCTATGGAGCTAAAAGCCTGCAAGCAGCAGGGAAGTGAGACAGAAATTCTACCCAGTGAAAAAATCTTTCGTGGTATGTGGCTTAACCTTCATGGGGAATCTGTTAGTAGCTGATGATTTTCTTGCCTGTGAATACAGCTGCTAGAACCAGACGTTTAGAGCATGTACTGTGGATAAAGATACATTTTCATTTTTAGCTATGACCCTCAGGTGCCTTTTCATATTTTCATTGCAGGCAGTCTTAAAGATTTTTGTTGTGAGCTGTGCGATTAACTATGACGATGAAAAGAATGCACGCTTTATACTCCAACTCTCTTTATTCCCATCAATCTGTATGTCATTTGCTTTTGAAAATTTGTTCTTTATTTCTGTGCTCGGTGAGCAGTGGAACTGCTATTCTTTAAAAAATACTGGTTAAGAAATTACATTAACATGTTTGGCTTATAGTATGTTGTTTTCACTACCCATATCCTGAAGCCTGCCTGTACGAATAGAATCACTCAAAAGCCATTTGTAATTTTGGAATGTTATGATCTAGGTAGCTATGTCTTTTTTTATTTTATTTTATTTTTTTAAATTCAGTCCTACACAGGCTTTTTCTAGTTACCTTTAGCGTGGATCTGAAATGGTCCTGAAAAATGGGCTGTTTTAAGTGCTAAGCCATTTTGCCCAATGGTTTTATGTTTTTCTTCCCCCCACTGAGGTCTGTGCTCCATAGTGTTTTCACTGGTTCTGTTGTAAATCTGTGATCCATTTTTTTTCTCTGCCTGTGTGCCCCAAAAAAGGCTGTTGTGAGCTTTCTTTAATATCTGATAAATTCTAAAGAAATTAAAAATGACGAAGAGAAACATGTAGTTTCCATAACATACCCCTGGTGTTATGGAGGGGGATTAGGATAGGCTTTTGGGTTTCATTTCATGTTTTGTGTTATTTATACTCTTCCATTGTAAACACATACAACTTTGGAAATATTTTTATTTTTGGTAAATCAGACTTCATAAGACTAGAAAACTGAGCACTTTTTTCTCTTTTTCTGCAAATACCATACTTCCCAAATTACAAGATAAAATTGCAATGTCAGTATCCATTGGAATCAAGGTAAACCCTTTGAGCAGCCTAATGTCTCTTCCTACCTTGGGTAATCCCTTTAATTCTCTGAAGTAATCCATTAACTGGCTCTCCTGTGACTTAACATCACAGTCCCCTGAGAAAATGGAAGCAGGATTAGTAGTATCCTCGTGTCCACACCACCCTTTACAAACCTAGGAGAAGCTTCCCAGGCCTCTCAAAGGTTGACCATCATCACCTCTCCTGTCTGCCATCCCTTATCAGTCTTAGGACTTTGCTCTTTTATTCAACTCCTTTTTCCACGGTCCTGACTGTGTGCATGTCTCCCTGTGCTAGATCTTTCTATCTGTTCACAACCCCCCTGCCCCCCAAGCCTCTGTCTTGCTGTCGCTTCTGCCTGGCTTGCTGTCTATCCCAATTCACAGATTCAGTTCCTTATTACCTTTCATGTATTGGTCATACCCTCTCCTTCAGGAGGCCTTTCCTAGTCCCCATTTTTGAAAGAGGGCGATGTCCCTGTTGCCTTCATTATCACCTCCTCTCTCACCATTCTTTATAATGTTCACGTCTGTCTCCAGGCACTAAAATGGCACAGGCACTGTTTTGTTTACTTTTGTTTGGAGCTCTTAGTAAGCCTCGATGAATTTTTGGGTGAATAAGTGTTACAATAAATTGAAAGGAAAAGTTTATAATGTCCTCACTTTTTGGATTTCCTATATTACGGGTAGATTCCTTGCTAGGTGGATGAGATTTTATGATCTTGTGATTTTCATTAAGTATGAGCTAAAAATTGCAGATTATAAATAAATTGGAGAAAGCCTGTAAAATATTAAGACACATACCAGTGGAGACCTGAGAAACATACTTCTGAGTCACTGTTGTTCGATTCATCATTGCTTGTCACTTAGCATCTGCACATGGCAAAAAGACTGGAAAATTATTTCAGACTAAAGGACCAAGGAAGGGGGGAAAATCAAGGTAGACCAATGTTCCTACTTCAAAGAGCTTGATGATATGAGGGAGAGCACAGCCTTCCTTATGCCCAAGTTGATCTTTCTCTGAGAATGTCTTATAATTGAACATGGATTTAAGTGTTAAAAGGTGAACACTATCAGTCTGTTGCCAAGAGGCTGTCTGTGTCCTAATGATTTCTGCTGAACTACAGTTGATCACAGCAGCCCAGGGAAGCCACCTGAGTGTGTAAAAGCTTTGTAGAGGAGGTAATGGTATTGAAGCCAAGAGCTGCCCTGACTTTAGTGAGCCTTAGTGAGACACAGGAAAGAATAGGCCTCCCAGAATGTTCTTAGGTTATGGGCCCAGCATAGCCATTAGTTCTGTTATATTTCCAATAATATTAAATTATCAGAAAATAGTAAATTTGTTCATAATTCATTTCAAATACATTTTCCACTTAATTGGAAAAAACAATATTTGAACAAACCATTTGATTATATTTAATAGTTTATAAGCAATTGAAAGTAATATGGTTACTATTCTCTTCTGAGTGTGTTTATTTCATTTGAGAGCTGTTTTTTGCTGTTTTAGATATATTTTTTCAGAGAATTCTGAGGGTTTTCATTTTCATTACAATGACTATGAATTATACCATGACTCTGGACTTCATGCTGGCAAAATTTTATTTTCTTTTAGAGATGAATTTTCTTTTTTCAGGAAAAATGGAGTTTTGGGGCACCTGGATGGCTCAGTGGGTTAAGCCTCTGCCTTCGGCTCAGATCATGACCTCAGGGTCCCAGGATGGAGCCCCACATTGGGGTCTCTGCTCAGCAGGGAGCCTGCTTCCCCCTCTCTTTCTGCCTGCCTCTCTGCCTACATGTGATCTCTCTCCTCTCTGTCATATAAATAAATAAAATCTTTAAAAAAAAAGAAATTATTTTCAAAGAGAGAAGAAATCTCTTTTGTTTTTGATGGAATGGCACAATAAGTTTTTTAGTTAAAGGAATTGATTCTGACAAGAAGATGATACCACACAAGCTTTTAGAGAATTTAAATTTTTTTGAGTTAATGTGAGAAGTGTCCCTGTTTGTCCTTCCTATCCCCAGCACTCGTTAGACATCTAAATGAGACGAGTGTTTAGAATTAGAGGGTCTTCCCTGTTACGTTGGAAGACAGTATAACTCATAGACTATATGGGGATGACATTGATAACATGATTTTTTTCTTTTTACTTTTTAGAAAATGTTATTTGATTCTTACAAATATCATATACTCAGTTCCAAAATCAAACATTTCACATGAATCTGCAAAATGCTGCCTTCCAGTCCCTAGCTCCCCTCCCCATATGTGACCACTGGTATTAGTTTCTTGAGAATCCTTTCAAATACTACCATTCTTTTATGAGAAAATGTGAAAATTTATCTTCCTTTCATGTATTTATGTAAATACGGTCTACCATGTTCTGTGCTTTAATTTGTTTATTTATTTATTTATTTAGTTTAATAGGGCTTGTCAGATTTTCCATAATAGAACATAAAAAGGGGGAGTGCCTGGGTGAGTCAGTGGGTTAAAGCCTCTGCCTTCAGCTCAGGTCATGATCTCAGCATCCTGGGATCAAGCCCCACATTGGGCTCTCTGATCAGCAGGCAGCCTGCTTCCCCCCCTTCTCTGCCTGCCTCTCTGCCTATTTGTGATCTCTCTCTGTAACAAATAAATAAATCAAATCTTTAAAAAAAAATAACATAAAAAGTTTCTCTTTTTGAAACAGTGTAATAATTTTCCTTTGTTTAGATGGGCCATTGTCTGCTGATGAGCATTTGGATGATTTACTGTCTTTGCTCTTACAAAATGAATAACCTTTGTACATAAGCCATTTTGTATTGGGTATCACTTGGATAGACACCTAAAGATGAAATAATACATTTGTGGATTTATACAAGAGTGTATATATTTGTAACTTTGATGGATATTTCCCAAGTGACTTCAGTAGATGTTGGGCTAAGTTACACTCCCACCAGTAATGAGGGGTTGTTAACAATTTAAATCCTCTTATTCTTTTCTCACTTATTAGGACCAGGCATTCATTTCTCCTTCCTTCCTTCCATTGTTCCGCCATTTAATGGTTTAGATGAGTGTTCCAGGGTGTCCTGATTGATTAGAACTGTCTTTGTTTCCAGAAGTACTTACTAGTTTACTCTGCAAAGCAACTGGTTTAGATTGTTCTTGTTGTTTCCAAACTTCTCTCTCTCTGGTGTTCAGAAAGTTAAGATGGTATGGTGTTGGCCTCTGCAATTACAAGTGAAAGTATCAGAGATAGCTATAAATGCAGTGATTTCCTAGTCAAGTTTTTTATCTGTAGCATCAATACGTAGATTAGAAATGGGTACGCACACAGTAAAAATAATATTAATTACAAATACCAAATGTGAAATTGGTGAAATTATATTTAAGTGTTTAGAAGGTGGAATGTGTGTCCCTATTCAAAAGACCTTTCACCATTTGTGATGCTTCATTTTGGATACTTTAGGTCAATTTTTTTTTCATTTTTTTTTATCTTTTGCACATAAAGTTCTGATTTATTAAATGCCATAGTTGACATAAAATTAATAGAGTCTAACTTTCTCCAAGAAAAGCCTTGTGTAAATATGAGTACGTGTTGCTGTATGAATATGGTGGTTATTATTGAGGCTACTTCTTCTAAAGAAAAAAGCCTCAGATCTTGTTGCTTGTATCACTGACCACCCTGTGACATTTTGAGTATTATTCCTCACTTTTGCTATTTCTTTTCACTGTACCTTCTGTCCCAGAGATTCTCTTTCTAAATGTCTCTCAGAAACCGACTGAGTCCTCTCCACCCACATTCTCCTTCCCAAGTTCGGGCTGCCATCAACTCTCTCCTGGGTTGCAACAGCATCACAGCCATCCCCCTTGTCTCCGCTGAGATCAGGGTGATGTGACAGGAAGAGTCGTGCTTCACACCCTTCAGGGTTGTGACCATCCTCGGCATCAGTGAGGGATGGAGGGGTTAACAGCTAGCGGCTGGAAGTCAGAGTGACCTGGCTTGGAATTTCAGAGCGTGTGTAATACTGAGCAAATTCCTGAAGTTTCTAAGCCTCAGATCAGGTTTCATTAGTTTCAAAGATGTATTTCAGAGGATCAGGAGGAATAGATGAGACAATTCACGTAAACTTTTAAAACGGTACCTAACACACCATAAATGCTCAGTAAACGCTAGTTTTGATGCTGGGGTTTTTCTGGTGAGGAGGTCTTCCTGATGTTACTCTGCTGACCTATGGGGTTGCTGCTCACATGTGCTCCCGGGTTGGCCAACTTCCCAGTGTGTGCATCACAGGCGCTGTGTGCAAGCTGGCCGGCTCTCCCCTGTTCTGCGAAGTCCTGCTCTGCGCTTGGCTCCGCTGACTCAGGAGACGTGTCCTGCCACCTGCTTCCTGCAGCCATTACCTCGTCCACAAACTCCTGTGCCCAAACCAAAGTCAAGTGTGTGCAGTGCTTTCTCACCCCTTGTCCTTTGGAGCGCTTCCACGGGTCCTTGTAATCACGTGTTCTCCTTTCTGTCTCCGTGAGAGCATGGCCCGGATCTGTGGCTCATGTCTTTCTCAGGAGGGGTGAGTAAACTGTGGGAGCGTTAGAGCTCCTTCGCGACGTTTGCATCTACGTGCACCAGACTTGTATTGAATGTGTTTGTAATTATAAGGAGCTTGTGCCTGTAATTTGTGTATCTAAAAGGGTACTTGTCCCAAAACATTTTTATAGCAAGCACTTGGATGAAGAATACTTTATTCCACAGATAATGTATCTTTCCTCAAATGCTGAATGTTTTACTTTTCATGAGTTCCTTCCAGATTAAGTTGGAGAAAGTTTGAGGGGAGGGCAAAGAACCTTAGATAATATCAGCAGAAATCTGCGCTTTTGGAGTTACTCATATTTTAGGTCCCCGGAGGGACTAATTTTCCTGAGAACTTTGTATTTTAATCATAAACAGACTCGATTCACTAATACTTCTATAAACCTTTGGCTGAGACTTTGGCATTAATGTTCTGAACTCTTATAAGGAGGAGAAACATACTTTTGTAGGTTGGCCAAGAAAAATAAGTCTCAGTTCAAATAAAAATAATGTGTTTGTTATTTTAAAGAGATTTTTTTCCATTGAGTTGTGTTTTAAACTATTTTGCTAATTTACTTGTCTAATATTGGATATGGCTTAGGCAGGGATTTGAGGTATTTTCTGTGCCTCAGTATAATGACTGTTTGAATTTTAAAAATGTCACTTTTGACTAAAGAGTATGTTGTATTAGTGTATACATTATTATTTAATTAATTTTGTTGTGGATTATAAAAAGATGAATCCTGGGTCTCGTTTTCTTAAATATATTGGAAATGATAAAAATAAACAAGGAATTTTTATTGATGGTTGTAAATGTTTTCTTCAGGTACATACACAGTTTTTCTCCTGCTGTTAATAAGTGGCTGAATTAGCACTTTGAATCTATTGTATCCCTGGAAGACTTGCCCTTGGCTTCTCTGACATTCTTTTTCTAAGCTCACTGGTGTTATTTACAGAAAAATGTCTGTCTTTTGCTCTGCCTGTGTGCATGCAGGTCATTCCTCTAGGTGAGATTTTATATGCTCTTTCTTGGTGTGATCATTTAGTTTCTGTTCCTGTCCCTCTAACCTGTGCTTACCTACAAATATGGGCTGATTCCTTCTCTTCTGGATGTCTCTGAACTATCTTTACACTTTTTCCCAAGCAGTGGGGAAGCCGTCCTTAGTCTGAAGGACAATGTGAGTTGAAGCTCCTTATTCTGGAGCTGACTCTGCGTCTAGCTATGCAGTACATCACAGCCTTTGCATGCCGCAGTGACCTTCACCCCCTGGGAAACTGCAGGTCGCTGATCTCCAAATAGTTCCTAAACCTAGGAAATTCTGTAAGTATCTGTGACCTTCTCATTTCTTGTAATTTTGCCGTTAACTCTCCCACATTTCAAACTTATTATGTTCCTCTTCTTCATGTTTTATCTGTTGCCAGGTATGACGTATTATCCCTTTACTCTTGCATGTATGCGTATCTTTCTACTTTCTTAGCACCTGCTCTCATCCCAGCCGTATTCCTCTTGACTGGACTGATGTAATATGTATCTCCCTCTACCATCTGTTTCTTCTTTAGTGAATTCTGCATATTCCTATTTGCATTATCCTCCAAACCACCACTTATATTGCATCACCCCCAAGTTTAAAAGCACGAAGAAACTCCCTACTGCACTCTGATTTAAAATTAAACTCATTAGCTTGGTATTCTATGTACTCTGCAATCCAAAATCCAATTTAACTTTTTTAGGCCTCCTCTACTACCATGATCTCATGCATATCCTGTACTCTGTTGGACTGCTGTTCCTTCATTTTAAATAAATATTCTATTCCTTTTGCTCAGATGTCTCCCCACCTCTTGAATCAATATTGTGTCATTAATTAATTTAATCTCTGGTCATGTGTGCATTGGATGCTTGCTGTAAGATATCGCTGTGCTTGAAAATGGAATAATGGTTGGACCAGGAATATTAGTCAAGTAGACCAAAATTGGATCCTAGTTCATACTTCTTAAATGGAAAATTGAATAAGCCTCTTAATCTTCAGTTTCTTAGGGTAGCAGAACCTGGATTGAAATGGTCACTTACTGAAAAGTAATACTGTAAAAGTATCTCTGGGAAAAAGGGAATGTGGTAAAATTTTGAGGAAATCCAAATAATTTATTTCAGTTAATAATCTTTCCACAAATACCAATCAGTTTTTATCACATGACTTAGATATTATTTTCAGTACTTCTGAGTAGAAGATGTTCTGGTGCTCCCTCTGTGGACAAAACCCTGTGAGCAGGTGTTGTTGTGTGCCCACGATCACAAAGCTTAGAATTCATTCCCTCTTAGGCTGACCTCTCTGAGCGGCCATTTCCTTATGTGGGCAACTGGGGAAATTCCCTCTTTCTTACGAGTATAATTGTTCAGAAGCTTTAATGACCATGGAATAGTGGTTAGCAGCTTATGCCCTTGACCCGGGAAAAGTCAGGTTTCTGTTACCCTTAGCTGTGTGACTTTGGTCATGTGGATTTGATTCTTTCCTGTTTTAATTTTCTTATTTGTAAAAAAGTAGACAGTAGAACCTATCTGGTGGACTTTAGTAAAATAATGTAGCTCAATATGCAGTAAATGTTATTTTAATTATGTAACGTGCTAATCAAAACCTAGTACAAAATTTATTGTTATTCTCTGCCACTCACCCTGTCCTAGTGATTGCTATAAACTTTCAGTAGTCATGTTCTGTCATTAGGAACTCAACTTGCTTCTTATCTTTAACTATAAAGCCTTGTTAGATAGAATAATAAGAAAATTATATACAACAGTTTATTCCACTGTAAAAATCTTAGATTATGCTTTTTGTATATGAAACACTTTTGAAGGATATAATCAGTATTCTTTGTATTTTCCACATGTATTAGGTGGTTATGCTTTTCACATAATTATATGTATGGTTAAAATCTGTTGACAAAAAAAATGTAGTCAAGATATACATCCACATGTTTTTCTGATTGTAGTAGGACTGTAAACACTTTAAATAAGGTGTTTCTCAGTATCTTAAGAAGTACAAGCATTATGGGTAAGCTTCTCTTCTGTAGGTATAGCACATTTTTATTTACTTGTAAGTATTGTTATTTACTTGCAGCTATAATGCTTCTCATGTAGGTTGATCTTTTATTTAAATTCAAAGACGTTGAAGTAAATATAACTAGAACCTCAATTCATGAATATATTCTGGTTACTTCAATTCATTGATATTTTATCCAGTGTTTATGCTATATGAAAGTTTGGTCTCCCAGCTTCTGGGATTGGCTATATATATATATTTTTCTTCCTCATTCAAACTAATAGTCTTTTTAGGTTCTACACTGTAAATACTTCTGGCTCTAAATTATAAAGGCATTATTTTTTATGATATTTTCTATTTCAAATTTATTTAGAACTTTTACAAAATAAGCCACATTTTTAAGTATTTTATTCTGATTCTAGAAACTACTCTGATTCTAGATTGTATCTTCTAAAATAAAATTTCCATATATATCTTTTGATTTCTAAAGAAGTAATTTACTGTGTGTTCTTTTTCTTAACCACTGTTAGCCTGGGCTACTATTTTTTCTTTTTTTGGTACAACGTTTTGCATTGCTAACAAATTTTCATTGATTTTTTCATGGTTATTTTTAGTGTGTATATTTGATGTAGAATAAACTAGTTTTTGTTCTTTTTAACACCCCCCCCCCCCCCCCCCCGCCATCTTTATGGTTTGAATCAGAGATCCTCTGGCTCTGTATCCTTGCTTGGTCCTATTGTTCTATTGGCTGAGCTCTGACCTTTCTACCTGTCGCATCTGTATGACAGCCTCCTTTTTCCATCCCAAGCAGTGAAGGGCCACACCACTTTCATCTTTATTTTGAATAATTCATTTGTGCATTTGTCTTTCACTTCCAAACTAACCTGTTAGAAATAAAAGCAACTTGTAGAATTTTAGGTATTTTTTTTTAAAGATTTTATTTATTTATTTGACAGAGATAGTGAGAGAGCACAAGCAGGCAGAGCAGCAGAGGGAGAGGGAGAAGCAGGCTCTCCACCAAGGAGGGAGCCCAATGTGGGGCTCGATCCCAGGAACCCGGGATCATGACCTGAGCCGAAGGCAGTCGCTTAACCAACTGAGCCACCCAGGTGCCCCGAATTTTATGTATTTTTAACAATAAAACAATCACATGTATTTGTGAGTAGAGAAGGAGAGTTGGTGACTTTGAGCTCTTTGCATTGTCTCTAATCTTACTAGGCTGATTCATAACAACAATCCTATAAGTCACACTGACTTTAAAATTTCATAATAACTGGGGTCAGGGAGCTGGGAGAGGTTCTTCTTCAGTTAGGCTTCCTCTGCTGAAGGTTGGGGCAGCCATGGAGGTGGGCTAGGGGATGGGTTGATTGCCTAAAGCCATGTTTTGACAGTTGCCCACCTTGCAGGACCCTGGTCTGCCTGTCCTCTCTCTCATAGTTAGCTCTGGTTGCCACAGTATATTCCAACTCTTTATCCAGCTCTCCCTCACTTCCACATGGCAGTAGGGGGTGTTTGTTTCTTCCTTCCTATGCTGTACAGCTACCAACTCTTACCCCCACTGCCCCTTCCTAGCTCTGTATGGCTTGGACTACTCTTGTTCTCTTCCCCTTCCTGGTGTGATTAGTCTTTTAGCTGGAACTTAATCCCAGCCTCCTACATTCTTAATACTGTGAGTCAGGTACATTTGCAAAGAAGAGCATTCATTTGAACAACATGAATATTTACCATTAAATTTTGGTTTCAAAGCCAATCTATTCTACATTTGAAAATATAATACTAAATTTTCCTTTTTGTTTTTGTTTAGTTAAATATTTCTGTAGTATTGACTATAGGCATTGGTGCTTGGTATGGACTAAAATAATACACCCATAATCCACCCCTGCTCTGAGATACCTTATAATCTCTGAGGTCAAAAGAGGATTAGAATCATCATGCCTGTGATGAAGTCACAGAGGAGGGGTGAAAGGCGTCACATGAACATTTCAGGTGGATGTGACATTTGGGAAGGTGTTCAGGGACTCTGCTCCAAAACACTGGGACTGCTTTGGATAAATGGTGTTCACTTTGGGTCTTGAAGGAGTATAGCGGGAACCTGGCAGAATAAGGTTGTTATAGAAACATGAAAATTGAGGTGATTTTTGTTGGTGAGTAATTGTGTTGAGGGTTTAGTGTTCCTTTGTAGACAGTTGGATAGTAGAACTTAAGTCCAGGTTGTGAAAGTATCCAAATACATAGCTGGAGAAGACAGTATTGGTCATGAAGCAAAGGGGTTGAGTCAGTTACATTGATTTAGAAAACAGGTTTTTTTAACCACTGAAGCCACTGATTTAGGAAGAGACAGCCCCATTAGGACAATAAGAAATAATGTCCTAAACCCAGGCTGTTGCAGTAGAGGTAGAAAGAATGAATCTGATAGATACTAGGAGGTAGAATCAGTTGGTCTTGGTAATAATCAAGATGTGATTTCCTGTGATTAAGACATTAAAAGTGGCTTGTGATAATTTTTGGAGAACGAAGGGACATCCACCGGATTTCTAGGAGGTTGAGGAATAAATAGGAAGTATAAAATGTGGAATGCTAAGAGAAACAGGAGGGATGTGTTTTGTTTTGTTTTGTTTTTTAATGATAGGAAGGATTGTTGCCTAGTTGCTTGCTGATGAGAAGAAGCCATTGGTCTTTTGATAGGACTGTTTGCTCAAAATGTCGAGTTAAAGAGAATCTTGATTACCTTGCCTTAATAAGCCAGATTTCATCATGTTTCATATTTGATTAGTTCCTTCTGGAGTCTTTCAAAGACCCTTCTGTTTTCTACTTACCTAAATGGTTTTGTGTTACTGGAATATATCTTGTTGTCTATTTCTTCCAACAGATATGCTGTAAATATATTAAATAACATTGGGCACGATTCTTTTCCCAAAGGATTCTGACTATTAAAATCCCTGTTCTTGCTAAGGAACTTTTTAATATTTGTTTGTTAGAAAATATGATATGACTCATGATTTTATTTTTTACCTTGCACATGGATTACTCGATATAATGGGATGATGGAACTATTTATCATCAATTTTTCACTTCTCTCATCTATTGTTTTTTTTTTACTATTAAGTAACACATTAATATGTAAAGTATTAGGTCTTATTACATATAACATTGAAAGTATAGAAATATATGAGCTTCAAAATAAAGATAATTTAAAAGTTAATCTTTAGTCTTTGTTGAGCTGCTTTTTGCCAGACTAATATTGCTTAGGGACTCCCTATAAATAAGAAGATAAAAATTGGACCAGTTTCATAGTTACTTTTCAATTTCCCATGTGATTATAAATTTACCAGGTTGTTAATATTTGAACTATAATAACAATTCTGTGAATTAAAAAAAAATCCCTGTGATTTTTAAGGTGGTCTGGAAAACCTTAGTAATTCTTTCACAATTTAACCTCTTGATACTTAAATTCTCATAGAAACAATTTTAATAATAAAAACATGGATTGGCCTTTTTTTTTAAACCCCAAGTGTGTGTGTGTGTGTGTGTGTGTGTGTGTGTGTGTGTATGTGTGTTATGTTAAGAGATGTGTTCATTGCTTTTATTAAGTTCTCAGTTTATCAGACTGCACCCAATGTCTGCCCCAATGGGTTAGTGATTTATATGCTTGTAAACCCCACAGAAATGAAAACAGTACTTTGAAAAGATAATCTGTACTTCCATATTTATTGTAGCATTATTTACTATAGCCAAGATATGGAAGCAACCTAAGTGTCAACCGCTGGATTAATGGATGAACAAGATGTGGGGTGTGGTGTGTGTGAGTGTGTGTGTACGTGCGTGCATGCACAATGGAATATTATTCAGCCATAAAAAATAAGGGCATTTTTCTATTTGTGGCAACATGAATAGACCTTGAGGGCATTATGTAAGTGAAACAAGTCCAGCCCAGAAAGACAAATACCATATGATCACACTTACATGTGGAATCTAAAAGAAAAACAAAAATCAAACTGCTAGATACAAAGAACAGAGGGATGGTTACGAGAGGCAGGGGGTTTGGGGTTGGGCAAATGGGTGAAGATGGTCAAAAGGTACATATTTCCAGTTATAAAATAAACAAACCTGGGGGTGCAATGTACAACATGGTGAGTATAGTTAATAATACTGTATAGTATATTTGAAAGTTGCTAAAAGTACTTAAAAGTTCTCATAAGAAAAAAATATCTGTAACTATGTGTTATGATGGAGGTTAACTAGACTTATTGTGGTGATCATTGCACAATATGTATAAATACTGAATCATTCTCTTGTGCTCCTGAAACTAATATAATGCTCTCTGTCTGCTATATCTCATCTGGAAAAAAAGAAGGATACCAGGTTTTCAGCTGTACATGATTCATGTAAATCAATAATACAGAGAACTAGTACTAGTTCAGTTTAAACTTTACCTTGGGATCACTTTGAAAAGATAAATTGTGTTTTGTATTTTAAAATTATAGGTTGAAGAGTAACAGGATTCGTGTCCAAAGATAACATTGTTCTAACATTGTGTGTATTTTTGAGTGTCACCATTTGAGTCACAGGCCAAGTGGTGGGAGTTAATACTATGAAATGCTATAAGTACACATTTTAAATGGTTGTAATCTAGTATCTTCTTTCTGTGAATGTGCATGTGTGATGTGTCTCAATTCCACAAGAATTATTGTACATGTACAATATGTTATGAATGGTGCTAGGCACTGAGCATCTCCTGGACAAAGAGGAGAGTCACGCTATCAGTCGTGTAAACGGCCATGATGCTATGTAACAGCTAACAGGACCATATATGCAGATGCATCCTAGAGCTCAGGCCCACTGAGTCCTGGGTTCATGAGCATGAGCCATCGGGTCATCTGTTTCATTCTCTTGACATTCACACACTCTTGTTTTGCCCGTTTGTCTTGCACATGTGACCTGGTTGTTAAAACTTCAAGTGCTGTTGATCAGAGTACATCATTTAATAAAATGGGTAGGAATAAAAATTTCTCTTCACTTTAGTGTATTGGCTTAATTCAGCCTTTTAATTAAAACTTTTTTATTCATTTTTCCAAGAAAATTAAAAACTAGTTGTCTTCTTATACATAGATGCTCACCTTCATTAGGAATCATGGGAATGCAAATTAAGATATTGATTTTTTTTGCCTGTCGTTTAGCAAATATAAAAAATACTTGTCATATCGGGGTGCCTGAATGGCACAGTTGGTTACGTATCTGACTCTTGGTTTTGGCTCAGGTTGTGATCTCAGTCATGAGATGGAGCCTGTTTTCCGGCTTCGTGCTCAGCGCAGTGTCTGCTTCTCCTTCTCCCTCTGTCCCTATCAACCGTGTGTGCTCTCCTCTCAAACACGTAAATGCAGGGGCGCCTGGGTGGCTCAGTGGGTTAAAGCCTCTGCCTTTGGCTCAGGTCATGATCTCAGGGTCCTGGGATCGAGCCCCACATCGGGCTCTCTGCTCAGCGGGGAGCTTGCTTCTCCCCTCACCCCTCTCTCTGCCTGCCTCTCTGCCTACTTGTGATCTCTTTCAGTCAAATAAATAAATAAAATATTAAATAAATAAATACAGCTTAAAAAATAATTTCCATATCAAGTATTTGCAATGATGTGGCCCAGTAGCTGCGCTCATGCACTACAGATTGCAATGTAATTGATGAAGCCTTTCTGAAAGTAGACTTGGCAATATCTGCCTTTGATTACAAAATTTTACTCATGGGAATATTACCCACAGAAATGTTTGCACACGGATAAGTATGTTATTGTTACAGTAGTAAAATACTGGAGACAAGTCATTGTCACCCATTAATGGAGTAGTGGCTATATTAATTATTTTATATTTGTACTATGGAATACTCTATAGCCATTGAAACAATTGAGGTAAAAATACCTGTGTAGCTACTGGAGATTTCTGAGACAGGCTGTTAAGTGAGAAGAATAAGTTTCACTGGGTATATATAATGTTTCATTTCATATAAAGATTATATTTGAGTATATGGACCTGTTATGTATATAAAAAGGAAATTAAAGGGATTTTTTTTCCCCAAATTGCAACCATTATTAATTCTAAGGGAGCAACTTAGAATAGAATTATAGGGCTGAAATGGGATTTCCATATTTTATGCAGTATACTTTAGCACTAGTTTAATCTTTTATTAGATAACTTAATGATGGGAACACACTCTTCATAACATTAAAAAAAATTGCCAAAGAGATACACTTCAAAACTGAGGTGGGTTGATTTCCTTTGCTTTCAGTAATGTTTCCTTGCATTATTTCTCTCCCATTCTTTCCTCAACATCCACCATCTTTTTAAAAATTTACTTGACTGATTTAAAATTAATATTTTACTTTTTAAAATTAATAAATTTATTTTTTATATTTATTTTTTAAGTGTATAGTCTCTTTAATTAAAAAGTTGAGTGCACTCTTGGGACAAGCTTGGAATCATTTGCTTTCAGAAAATGGAACATGACCAGATAAACATCTTTGTGTTGAGTGCCATGATTTGAAGATAGTAACTCAATAAAGACTAGCAAATTAATTATTTCTAAAGAAGATTAAAGTAGTTTTCTGGGGAACAGTAATGATAGATATTAAATGAACCTTTACTTTATTTGCTCCCATTTATAAGATCAAAGATTAAGTCTGGTAGAATAACAGTTATTTCACATTCCCTTTAGGAATAAATATTTTGAATATTTATCCAAAATAAAGCACATATAACAAGCACTGTCCATGAACGAAGAATTTCATGATAAACTCTAAAAATTTACTTATTAAATCTTAAAGTTCATCATCTAGCCATCCAGCACAAAGAACAAATTTTTTTTTCAGAATCAGTACATCCAAATATTTGAAAATGTACAATTATGAAATAGACTTATTTTTATAGACTTAAGAGAAACTTTAATAAGTATGCTTTTAGTAAACAAAAGTTATATATTCTTTAAAATTTGCTTTCAGGGATGCCTGTGTGGCTCAGTCCATTAAGCTTCTGCCTTCAGCTCAGGTCATGATCCCAGAGTCCCGGGATCAAGCCCCACTTTGGGCTCCCTGCTCATTGAGGAGTCTGCTTCTCCCTCTGCCTTTCACCCCACTTGTGCTCGCTCTCTCTTGCTCTCTCTCTCTCAAATAAAGAAAATCTTTAAAAAATAAAATAAAATTTGTTTTTAGACTTGCCTTGCTACTTTTAACATACTCTGAAACCCAAACCTTATCGTTAACTAGATTGGTCACTGGTCATTTCTCCATGTGGAAACTTTTATAAAATCACATTGTAATCTGTTAAACCAAGGGTATTTTATTTGTACTATATGGAAAATACCTGTGGAATCTCCAGTCCTAAATTTCTAGTCTTTTGTGGTGTAAACTTAATTTCTCTCCTTTCTGTTTTTCTTTTGTAAAACATCAGAAAAGCTAAACAAAATAAATGCAGTTGGTAATTGAAAGCCATTAAGACATATGCTCCTATCTGTTCCTTACAAAAATTTCTCCACATTAAAAATAAATTGACAACTGGATTCTGTTTTCTATTTTTGAAAATAATTCATTATCTTCAAGTCACCTTTAAGAATATCCATGGCAACTTTATCTCAATAATTCAAAAATGAAACCTATATGAGAGAGAAGACAAATACTAATAATTAGTGAATTTAGATGTAAGGTACATTGGTTGAATATATTTATTCAGTTTTCTGTGGGTTTGAAATTTTCTAAAAAAAACCCATTTTTTAAGGAAAAGAAAATTATATATAATCCAGGTTCTTAACATTTTCTTTAAAATGGCAAAGTGAGTTTACTCTTACCTGAATATGGTCAGTTCAGCTCATAAAGTAAAAAATAGTTCACAGTCCCCAATTACGATCTCTCTTTAAGAAATAGAAGGTCACAGAACTCAGAGCAATTTCATGTGCAGCTGCTTCTCAGTGTTTATAGTCTTCCACATTCTGTCTCTGACAGGTGGATGTTGATGTTAATACCTGGCTGGTTCTGGCTGTGTTTTCATATTCATGTTGCTCTAAGTTGTTACTGTTAGTAATCCAGTGCCTTCCAGGAGAACCAAGCTTCACGTTTAGAACACTGGAGTCTGGAGTGGAATTAGATGTTGAGAGCACAAAGATGCCTGAGGAAAACCTGACTGTAGATTTCGTACTTCAGTGAACTGCTGAGTTTGCTCTCTGGAAGAACTTTTCATCTGTATAGGCTGCCTTCTTCTGACCTGGCCTCATTTTGTCCAGGAAGCTCTTCCTGTTCATTATTCGTGATGTTCTCTGCAGCTTCTTTGGCAGCCCTCCTCCTGACAGTGTCAGGAGGCATGGGAATGTGACTGATCTCCTGTGCCTCTCCCAGTGGTGCATCTGTTCCACTTCTGTCTGCTCAGAGCATAGCTCGTTGGGACCTGACCAGAGCTGGGCGATTGTGGGTGCTCTACTCCTTCCTGATGGTGAGAGCTTCACCAGGCAAACTCCATCTTGCATTTACACCTTGTGATGGTGCTGGTAACGTGTGTGTTTGTATTTACAGGCCTGCCCTACTCTCAAGATGCTCTCCCTCGACTATGATAGACTTATATGCGCATACTTGATTTAGTAGATTGGTAGCTGTGTGACAAAGGATGTGTTACTTAACCAGTCTGACTTGCAGTTCGAGTTGTAGGATAGAAACAGCATCTATGTGTGGTCCCTGGCACATTCATGAAGGTGTTTAATATTATTACCACTCTCAATAAATGTTTTCTCTCTTTCTACCCATCTTCTTCCTGTGAGACAATTGCTCCATATAACATATTTTTCAATATTTAACTAAAATATCCATAAGATAAAATGCTTTGTTCCAAATATATGCACTTAACAGGTGTAATTATTATATACTAAAAATAAATGTTATGCTTGGGGCTCTTGCATTTAGGTAGGTGCCTTGCTTGAAGGGAATAGTTGGAGTAAAATGAAGCCTGTGCTCTGCACCCCAGCTTCATGAACCTTCTGAGGGGACTCCTTTCTTTAGTCTCATCGAGGTCCCACAGAGGTGACCAGAGGCACAATAGTGTCTAATCCCCTTGTCACTGGCCTTTTACGCAGGTCCTGTTTGATTTTAGATAAGAATGGTCCTTTTGCTGTTAGAGTGGTTCGTTGGTGTTTTAAATTCATTGGTTGATAGTAATTCATTTGTTGGTTCAAATAAGATTTAAACATCTGATATATGAATATCCCTGTTAGTATGTAAAACGAAATGAAACAGTAATCTGGCCAAGTACGATTAGGTGTCAGAAGGAGCGTTGATACTTTATATTATTGATTTTCTTTATTAATCTTCTGAGAACTCTCCTTTCTTTCCAGTTGTACTCATGACTACTTTAGTAATCACTCCCGGAGCTGGCTCCTACCTGATGGTGCCGATGTCTTCCCAGCTCTGTTCCATGACACTGTGTCAGTAGCTCGCAGTGTGCTGGTGGCTGGCGTATTTATACCACAGGTGTTGGCAAATGCTACAAGATAGGTCTTTTTTTTTTTTCCTCTTTGAGAGCCAATTGTTAGACATGGATCAGTGCACTCCTGGTTTTAGCACATCTTCACGCCAACTGCCGGAAGCT
This sequence comes from Procyon lotor, assembly GCA_028646535.1. Classification (NCBI taxonomy): domain Eukaryota; kingdom Metazoa; phylum Chordata; class Mammalia; order Carnivora; family Procyonidae; genus Procyon; species Procyon lotor. Next base: position 111,459,055 of record CM053611.1, read on the forward strand.
TTTAGCTATCCCTCCATGTCACTGCTTTGGCAGTCCTTGGTTGCGTTCATGTTTGTCTTTAACCTGAGTGGTCAAACTTCTGATTATCCCAAGTGGATTTCCACATGTATGTGTCTGCTGCTTTTACCAGGCTACCCACCCCTCTCTCCATGAGGCCCTGGAAGATTTGCCACAGTGGTGCTGGGCCCCATTACAGTTTCCCCGTGCTTTCTTACCCACATTGCTCTGATAGAAACCTCAGGATTTTGTCTAAGGTTGTAATTTAAAACTAACCCTTTTTAACTTTCATGTCCTATTGGAGAAGCAAGGCAGGGCTGGGTGTTCTTTGCGCTGTTTTATTAATGGTGTCAGAATTTTAAGTGCATTAGGAAGACACCTGCACCACAGCAAGCCTCTCCTTAGGCTTGTGGAGTACAATATATGTGCTCCTATCTTAAAAATATGATTTGGATCTTGATGGTATTTCTTTAAACTGTCAGAAGAAAGGAGGTCTTACAGTGCATGTCTCTTTGACCTGGTCAAATACCTGTGACTCAACTGCTTTGACCTTGGCAATAGTATTACACAAATTTTCTCATGGTTTAATGATTCTTTTAAGAAGATGAAATTATATTAATATCTAATGGCCTACCCTAAAGAATATTTAAGGTCCCACTCCACCCCCACCACCCCCCACCCCACCCCCTGTCCCTTGCAATTCAGTTTTTACAAAGAATTCTCATATATAAAGGTGATTTTTGCAGTGATAGAGAACAGAGACAAAGGGGTGTGGCCATATGAGGAGTGGGTTTCACATTTTATGTCCAAGAGATGGTCAGAGCCTGAGAAATGCAGCCTGCTGATACAGATCCAGGAATCAGGCAGCTGGGGATTACAGAGAGAGGGAAGAATCAGGATGAAAGAGAGATGAGACTTATTTTAGAAATTGCCTAACGACAGATTCAGGGTTTTGAATAGGAAATAGTATTTGGTATTCAAAAGATTTCTCAAATAAGGCATGGGGTGGGGGCGGGGAGAAGGTAGCTTTGGCCCTTGAAAGGCTAATCTGAATAACAAAGGCTGAGCTGACTTTCCAGGAAAGGGAAAGTGTGAAAGGCTTCTGAATATACTTCCTTCTTCTTTGTCTTTATCTTAAGATGCTACGCATTGTTCATGGGCATACATTTGTCTACCCTCTAGAGTCCTGGTATTGAATGGATAGGTGTTGTGGCTTTTCGAAATACACTTACTGTCGAATGTTTTAAAATTATTTTATTTTATTTTTTAAAGATTTTATTTATTTGAGAGAGAGGGAGCGAGAGAGAGCATGAGAGGGGAGAAGGTCAGAGGGAGAAGCAGACTCACCGTGGAGCTGGGAGCCCAATGTGGGACTCAATCCTGGGACTCCAGGATCATGACTTGAGCCTAAGGCAGTCGCTTAACCAACTGAGCCATCCAGGCACCCTAAAGTTTGTTTTAATCTGTTACTAGTTACAAAGTCTATTTCCTACTAATGGAAACTGATAAACTTTCTCCGAGAGAGAAAATTCCTATTACAAGTAGCCCAAATCAGCCTGGTCTTTCGTTTGGAGAACACATCAGTGGACAACTTGATCCTCTTTTACTGGAATGTTTCAAGAGTAAAACAGTTTCTGTTTTACTGAGTATGTCCTAAATAAATTTTCAAACCTTTTATTTTTGTAACTGAAAGTAACTAGTGCCTGTTGTGTTTTATATTTTTTTACTTGTCCTATATACAATTTATTCAGTCACTTTATACTAAAAATTGTAATGAGGCTCTTTTTTCTGAAGACATTTCTTCCTGGTAAATATTGATAAGACAGTCTTTCGTATAAAATAAGCTGAAGTTTTTTAGTCCATTTGCAAATCATGAATTCAGAATTTAATTATAACCCAAGGGAACAACCTGAGGAAACCAAAAGTACTGACATAATTGGATCAAATTGTGTAATCAAAAGCAAATGATATGGTTATTAAATCTAATGAAATGATCTCCCAGCATTTAATTCATTTCTCTGATTCAAGAAATTTTAGTAATAAGTGAATGTGTTGAAATGGACATTCTAGGCAGTTACCACTCCTAAAGAGATCTTTCCTCTAGACCGTTTTTTGGTTGGAAATATTTCTAAAGGCTATGCCTTAAAGCAGAGAGTTGATATCTTTTGGGACATGGGAGAGAGGAAAGGTGACAGGAAGGGAAGTATGGGTCCTTATGAAAGGCAGAAGGAAAGCAGTGAAAGGAGAAAATTGCTGTTATAAAGTACTCTTCCTTTGTATCACCACCTTCATTTCACATGAAATGAACACAAACCATAAGTTGGTAATCTAGACATCTAAAGGAGTAATATTGCTAGTCTATAAAGATTTTGTTAAAATTCTTAGAAAAGATAAGCTCCTGATAAATGATTGAAATGAACAGAAAGTCTACAGAGAACATATGTGACCATTTCACAAACATGGTGATATATGCAGTCTCACTGAATATATGTATTCATATAATACTGAATTCAAACTAGAATGACAGCAAGGCTTCTTGCTGATCAGATTAACTAAGGGGTGTGTGTGTGTGTGTGTGTGTGTGTGTGTGTGTGTCTGTCTGTCTGTCTATATCAGGGTAGCCAGTCAAGAACTGAGAAGGGTCTAAAATTTTATCCTGTTTACAAGCTAACTAGTTAGCTTGCTACAGTTGCTTGGATGATGATCGAGGACAAGACTCCCGGGGCTGAGATGAAAGATTTTATTACTGTTAGCACAGCCAGCAGCATGAGTGTCAGTGTATTTGATTCAGTTCCTCTTATCCTCAAACCCGTGGAAATGTCACTGATGGTCCAGCTATAAGACCTGCATGCTCTGTGGGTTATGGTATACAAGTTATGGTACCTCCCTGGGGAGTGAGATACTACCTGTGTTCTCAAGACTTGCAAATATGCCAGAGTCTGATGGAGAATTAATTGTCTTCCAGTACAGACCATAAAAGTTGTGAAATGGACAGTTTAATATGAGTCTGGTAGAAATATCAATTGATTTGGTCTTTTCAGAAAATAAGTGAGCACTAAGCTCTTTAAAATGATCATGTCATTTGAAGCATTCTATTTTAGACTCCTTTCAAAGAACATAGTCCTAAATATTGAAATGTTTTTATTTAGAAACCTATGATGACAAGTGAATTGATGGAATATTAAATCATTTAAAAATGTTTTCTGTACAATTTGAAATAAAATACATCAAGTAAAACATTTATATTTTATTGTTGCTCCTGTGTAAGCAAAGAGCAATTTTAAGATTTTAAAACACTAGAAAGAAATACCAAATGTAAGGTGGAAAAGCTAGGACTCATCTTGACCAGTACATTGTTTTCTTGGAGAGCATGGCATACTTTAATCATCATAACCAAATTTTTGTATAAAATAGAAGACAGACTTATTTTTATTTTTATTTTTTTTAATTAATTTTTATTAACATATAATGTATTATTTGCCCTGGGGTACATGTCTGTGAATCATCAAGCTTACACATTTCACAGCACTTAACAGCACATACCTTCCCCAATGTCCACAACCCAGCCACCCTATCCCTACCCCCCTACCCCCCACCTCCCAGCCACCCTCAGTTCGTTTCGTGAGTCTAGGAGTCTCTTATGGTTTGTCTCCCTCCCCATCCCTTCCTGTTTCATTTCTCTCCCTCACCCCCCCAAAACTCCCTCCTTGCCTCTCAAATTCTTCATATCAGAGAGATCATGTGATAATTGTCTTTCTCTGACTGACTTATTTCGCTTAGCATAATA
>CM053611.1:111463338-111485287 GCA_028646535.1 Procyon lotor
GGAATTGCACCGCCCTTGGCCAGGGGATGGGCCAAGCACAGTGCTCAGGTTCGCTCTTGGAGTCTTTGTTCCCTGAGGGCTTTCCGTACCGCCCTGGAGCCTTTCTGAAAGTGGTTGATTTTCTGCTCCTAGAATTGCTGTTCTTATTCTCTTCTCTCTGCTGTTGTTTTTGCCGGCTTTTAGAGTGGTTTTCAGCCTCTTTCTGGATCCCAGTGCTCTCCGTGCCTCCTACACCTCTGCCATCTTGCCTTGGTCCTCAAGACAGACTTATTTTTAAAGTCAAATGATATTTTATAAATCAAGATTTGGTTTTACTTATGACAAATCAAGATTTAGTTTTATGTAGGTACAAGGAGGTCTTACTCCGTAATCATTGTGAGGCAGTGTCCCAGGTGTTGGATATTAATGAACCCCTATGATTCCTATAGAAATTCAGTAGACAGTACTCTTCCCAATCTGTAGATGAGTAAACTGAAGCATAGAGAAGTTACATAGTTTGTCAGAATCACACAGAATCATGTTTTTAACCACCAGACTAAAGTGCTATACCAAATATAACACATGTCTAATACTTTAGATTAGTGTATTTCTTTATAGTAATTTTTGTTTGCATTTTTATCACATTCTGAGTATTAGAGACAATGCAGTAATGCATAGCTAATTAGTTTTGTTAATCTTAATCTCTAATGTTATTATAAACTGTTGAACCATGATCTAAAATTGAGCATTCAAACTAATCGTCATTGCTATGTACTCGTGTCAAACATATAATCGGTTTCATTTTGTTTAAGAGAATACATTCTCTCAATCCCCAGGAAATCTACTGACTAGTTTTTGCTTCATTGAATTCAACTAGAAAATTGAGTGAAAGCATTTTTTTTTAAGCTATTTACTTTATCCAAGCTACATACTGGTTTCAAGTAAGTTATGCTTACATTTCATTTGTGAAATTGTAATATTGCATTGGGAAGTAATAAACCAGTACATATTCTTTTTTTTTTTTTAAGATTTTATTTATTTATTTGACAGAGAGAGAGAGACAGATCACAAGTAGGCAGAGAGAGAGGGGGAAGCAGGCTCCCTGCTGAGCAGAGAGCCTGATGCAGAGCTGGATCCCAGGACCCTGAGATCATGACCTGAGCCAAAGGCAGAGACTTTAACCCACTGAGCCACTTAGGCGCCCCAACCAGTACACATTCTAATATATGTTTTACATGTGTGGATTTTATTAACCCATGTGTTACTCTTTACTTGCTTTTTAACAATTTAAAATAATGTGAAACTTTGGGGACTGATATATGTTTTCTTAATAAGCCCTTCAAAGTCATTAATGATGAAATATGTGTTTATCATCTAGGAAAACAGGATAAAAAATATGTATGTTGGTCCCTATTGAAAGTCCTCTTAGGTATTTGTGGAACACAGGGCCCAGTCATGAATTTGCTTTGCTGTGACTCTTCTTGACTCATTTCCATTCTTTCTTTGGTTCTGTTTAATTGAAATTTCTCCTGATTATCTAATTTATTTTATATAGCATCTTAAGAAGTCTTTTTCTCATCTTAATCTTTTCTCCCATTTGGAATACTACACCCCAAAAATGGCTTTTAAAAAATCTCTGCTTGGTTTCTAAGACTGATTAAATATGATACATATCAATGAATAATCCCATCTTTGTACTTCCTTATAATGTTCTGTTTGATTTTTAAGCCCTTGATTCTTTGCAAAGTCACTTTTCAGAGAAATTATAATAGTGATATTATATAATAAAAATAGTTTATAAAAGTATAGGAGGGTTTAAAAAATCAATAAAAAGCCTTTATTGTAAGTAGATTTTATGCTCATGGTAAAAATACTTATTTCTATAAAGACACAATAAAAATCACTTGTAATCTTGCCACCCGAATATAACCACTGGTAAAATGTCCTGATGTTTATTCTTTCTATGTTTCTCTTAAAATGACATCCCTCCCCCCAGTTTTAATAGTAATTCTCACTCCATATGAAAGTTCATTTATTATATGTTCAGAATTTAATGGGTTTTTTTTTCCAACATAAATTTTATTATGACACTAGTTGGCTAGGATCACACACATTACTTACTAGCTTTGGTCACTCATTCTTGAGTAAAATGGAATAAAAAAACATGGCCAAACTCAAGAACCGTGGGCCTTTTGATGCCATTTTCAAAATCTGAGCTCAGCCACTGTAGGGACAGGTGAGATCTTTTCGAGGCTTAATTTCTCATGATGAGAATTCCTACTTTGTTGTGAGGATTAAATGAAAGAGTGTATATGCAGTTTGTGTTGTGTTTTAGATGTTTAGTAAAATTGGTTCTTTCTCTTTTCTCTAAAAATTTTGTTTTTCTATGTAAGGTGCTTTGCATGTAGTGATATCCGTGAGTCCGTCATAGCTTCTGAGACAGATCTAGCTATTTCCTTTCTTCTGATTAGAAATGTAGGGCATGGTGATATGAATAAGGACGTGGCTGAGGTGGTTCTCATGCCCAGCTCTGTCATTCATTGCACCACTGCACATGCTGGGCATGCCCAGTACATTTTTAGATGTAATTTCTTGTACAGTGTTTAATAAACCTTATTGACAAATACTTCGTATGTCAGCAACACAGCTCTGTTATCCACACTGCATTGTGCATAGATCACTGGGAACTTGTCATGTGATTGTGTTGCTAACTTACGTTTGGAAAAAAATTTCACACATAATTCATATTAAAAATACCATATATTTTGGGGCACCTAGGTGGCTCAGTTGGTTAAGTGGCTGACTCTTGATTTCAGCTCAGGTTATCATCTCAGGGTCCTGGGATTAGGCCCCATGTGGGACTCTGCGCTCAGTGCCAAGTCTGCTTGAGATCTCTCTTTCTCTCTCTCTTTCTTTCTCTCTCTCCTACTACTCCTCCCCTTGCTCGTATGCTTATACAATGCTCTAAAATAAATCTTTAAAATAAAATCCCATTGTTTTGTTTATTAAAATATGCTTAAGGGTTGTGCTGAGGAGTAAACTGAGGTCATATCGAAGGCTAAAGAGGTAGATTCTCGGGGTGCCTGGGTGGCTCAGTGAGTTAAAGCCTCTGCCTTCAGCTCAGGTCATGATCTCAGGGTCCTGGGATCAAGCCCCGCATAGGGCTCTCTGCTTAGCAGGAAGCCTGCTTCCCCCCTCTCTCTGCCTGCCTCTCTGCCTATTTGTGATCTCTCTCTTCTCTGTCAAATAAATAAATAAAATCTTTAAAAGAAAGAAGAAAGAAAGAAAGAAAGAAAGAAAGAAAGAAAGAAAGAAAGAGAAAGAAAGAAAGAGAAAGAAAAGAAAAAGAAAGAAAAAAGTAGATTCTCTACTGAATGGCACATCCTAGGTCCTCAGTATATATTAGCAATTATCATTTTTATTTTTTGTTATATATATTATAAAATTTGTAAGTTTCTTCCTTTTCTTTTTTTTAAAGATTGTATTTATTTATTTGACAGAGAGAGAGATCACAAGTAGGCAGAGGAAGTCAGAGAGAGGTGGAAGCAGGCTCCCCGCCGAGCAGAGAGCCTGATGTGGGGCTCAATCCCAGGACCCTAAGATCATGACCTGAGCCGAAGGAAGAGGCTTTAACCCACTGAGCCACCCAGGTGTCCGGTTTCTTGCCTCTTTAAGAAGTGATTTGCACTGATCACTGGCAAGAAATATTTGTTTTAATTTTTTGTTTATTGATTTAAATAAAAGTTTATTTAAAAATTATTGTAGTTCCTATCAAATATTAATTTTGAAATCATTTTTACGCCAAGGAGAAATACTTTTTGAGTGAAAATAGTTGTATATAAATATTTTTAAACATATGATATTTTAATGTACCACTGAGTAAGATGTCTTTTTTACTTACCAGGTATTATTTACTTCACCTCCAAAGTAAAACATTTTAAAATGTCACCTCAGTAAGTTTTCCAATGTTATTAGAAAGGCAGAATGGTCAGGTGACAAAATCCATACATTTCAACAATTCATAAATCTATACATTAGGATTGTTCAAAAGAAAACAATTGGGTGTTATTCTCGTATGCAAGCTCCCTGTGAAACCAGGTTGATTAAATTCATATCATCTAATGCGTGGCTGCCTGGTCATTTGGGTGTGGTGGGGGGACTAGAAATAGTACAGAGGCATTTCATGTGAAGCCCAGCTTCAGTATTTTCGAAGTGATGATAGATACTTTGAGTGGTCATCTGTTTGGCATCATTATGAAGAGGAGTAAGGCAGCTGATGCCAGGTGGGATGCTGGGGTTAGTTATTGAATTCAGTGATTCTTAGTAAGGATTAATATGTAAAGCTTCTTTTGTGTATCATGGGAGCACAGGAAAAAATGGAAGAATTAAGTGAAGGAAGAGATTCTAGTATACGATTGGATATTGGACCAGATGTCTTCTGGTACGATTCCTCCATGTCCTGAAATTCTAATAATCTATGAGGAGCAGACTTACATTTTGGAACTTAATTTTGAGATTCCACTCTGCGTGTAACAGGTGCGAAGATACATACTTTTTTGTTGTTCTCTGTAGTGAGATAGCTTTCATAAATCAGCACCATCTGTTCTTCTAAAGACTCTTCTCTTGCCTTGGGTTGTGTGGAGTCATGTTGTGTATGTTCCAAGACAGGAAATGTTTCATTTCTGTGGCAAATGAAAATTTCATGGGCTGTGTTAAATAGTGTGTTTGCCATTCTATTTGATCAGTATTAGTTTGAGCTGAGAATGTTTGGAATCCTATTGAGGGGATGAAGCTCACACTTAGTATTCAACATCACAAGTACTGAATCATTCCTATTGTAAGCCTCCATTATTTGGTGTTGAGCTCTGGGTTCTGTGGTGTGCAGGTTATGTTACTACGAACTGCACTGCATTTAAAAGTATAATGGATAGGGGTGCCTGGGTGGCTCAGTGGGTTAAAGCCTCTGCCTTTGGCTCAGGTCATGATCTCAGGGTCCTGGGATTGAGCCCTGCATCAGGCTCTCTGCTCAGCAGGGAGCCTGCTTCCCCCTCTCTCTCTGCCTACTTGTGGTCTCTGTCAAATAAATGAATAAAATATTAAAAAAGTATAATGGTTATTAATTTCCCAACACAGTACAAGAAAATATTTTTAAGAGGTCTTATTATAAAGTATTATCTATCCTTAAAGGGTTTGATTAGGTTTTTTTTACTCAAGTGGAATATAAGGACCATGAAGTAAAATTATATTACCCATTTCCTGATTTTATTTGTTTAGAAGGTTGCTATACATTTACCATTCTCAGTTGAAAAGGCTCCCTCCTCTAGATGTTTTCAATTGTTTTCCACATGTGATGGGAAATTACTTTTCCCTGGTGATTTGACCAATTAATCAAGTCGTGGCAACATTAACACGAAAGCCTTCTGGAATCCTATTTGTGATACTTAATTGTGATACTTAGGGGAAGTGGAAAGAGATTCCCCTTGGAATTATTTTTCTCCAAATGTGATCCCCCCAAAAGTGATTTAATTCATGCTGTGAACATCCAAATAAATATTTTTTTGGAGAGAGATGCTGTAGCTCATTAGTAGTTAACATGTCTCTCATTAAGTTTGGAAAGTCTTGGAGGCACTCTAAAAAGTGTGCAAAAGACTGTTTACTTAAGCATTTTTGTAGCAATATAATTGAAACCGTTAAATTATTTTATTGTTAAGAATAATAAAAACACTTGAAAAATATTGTAAATTTAACAAGATACTATCAGAACTTTCATTTCCTTTTGTGTTTCCTAAACATAAAGATCAAAGATAAGTGTGCAGGAAATTTAAGGAGGCGAATAACTTTAATTTTTTATAAAATGTTTTTAAAATAAGTTATTTCTTAATATAGGCATTTTTTTCAAGTAATAACTATTCACAATAGTTATTCCTTGGAGCTTAGAGTTTAAATATAAATATACAGGTGGTTGGTTTCTAGATAAAGTTTTATTGTGTTCCTATAAAGCAGAATGTGTGCTTTTCATTTTCTTGCTTTTATAAGCAAACCAGTTACAGATTTGTCTTCTTATTTCATATGGTGATTGATGGAGGCAGCATTCAGTTTTTAAGTGTTCTAATTACAGATCCTTTCCTTCTTTGCAGTGATATCTACTTATGTTTTTTTTTTTTTTTTTTAAAAGATTTTTATTTATTTGACAGAGAGAAACACAGCAAGAGAGGGAACACAAGCAGAGGGAATGGTAGCGGGAGAAGCAGGCCTCCCGCCAAGCAGGAAGCCCGATGCGGGGCTCGATCCCAGGACCCTGGGATCATGACCTGGGCCGAAGGCAGACGCTTAACGACTGAGCCACCCAGGCGCCCCTCTACTTATGTTTTTGGATGTATCTTTTTTATTCTTTTTAAGATTATTTATTTATTTATTTATTTATTTGACACAGAGAGAGAGAGATCACAAGTAGGCAGAGAGGCAGGCAGAGAGAGATGCGGGGCTTGATCCCAGAACCCTGAGATCATGATCTGAGCCGAAGGCAGAGGCTTTAACCCATGGAGCCAGCCATCCAGGTGCCCCTGGATATATATATTTTAAAATCTGTGACTATAAAGAAGATATTTAGTACTCAAGCAGGAAGAAATATAACTAGATTGGGTTTGAAATTAAAAGGTAATTAGGAGTTTAGCCAAATTTAGTTTTCTTAAACACAGTTTATGTGAGTGCTTGTGATTTCAGAATGTGTCATCCCTTGGTTGTATAAGGGCTTTTTAAATTGAGGGTTAGCCTTGATACTATTTATATTATGGAAGAGAATAAGATTAGTTTTTCCTAGAAGCAGAGAACAAATAAATTCATACATCTTTACCCCCACTTGTCTAATACATATTTCTAACCTTATCTAAAACTCATCCTCCTCACCCAAGCTTATCATAAATTCATTTTCTCTTGTTTCTCTCCTTTGACTAGACTTCCATCTTCCATCTTTTTTTAAAAACTTACTTAGATCTGTATAATATTGTAGACATAGGCTTAACAAAATCTTTCCACTCTTCTGCATGAGAATTTAAGCTTTAGTTATTTTTGGCTCTCTTTTTCTGAAAACCTGATAAAAGGCTTCCATCCACTCTCTTTGTATGGTTGAAGTGACCTCTGATTATTAAATTGCATATGGACTCAAAAAACTTAAGTTTGTGACAAGCGGCTTTGCCTGTGGTAGTGTTTTGAGGTAGCTGCTTCTGTGAGACATGAGGGAGGCTTTGAAGCCAGAGGGAGAGTCTTTTCCTGCACCCCAGCTGGGACACACAAGAATAGACCTGCGACAGTTATGCAGAATGTTCCTTCCAAGGGTGCTGCCTTGCTGGCAGGTTGGGCTTCCAGTCTTAGGTCCTTCGGGCATCTCAAATACGTAGTCAGAATAAAAATATGAAAATACTACTAGATGACTTTTTTAATGAAAAAAATGAACACACTGTTCTGTTCCTCCTGATTCTCCCAGTCTCTCTCCCCAGAGGGACTATTTATGCATATATTTATTTTGGTATTTACTTCCATGTTTCTAAATAAAATATATTAGGTTGCTCTTTCCTGGTTACCGGTTATTGGCATCTGTTGACTTGTCACCATGGAAAATGAAGGTTTTTTCTTTTCTGCCACTTTAACTTGCTATGCTCCCATTTCCTTGCTATTGTCACATTAGAAGTCTAAGTGAAATCAGAAGCCACTATCACATTACATGGCGGCTTGTGGCTCACTGCGTGAACAGGTAGGCACTCTGATTAATTTTTTTTTCCTACACACTTTCCTTTGTTGTTCCTGGAGTCAATTGCTTTGACCATTTAAAATGATTTATTCTGAAAAAATAAAAATAAAAAATCTATTCTGTTTTATCTGTGTATTTCTGAAACTTTACCCCACATTCTCTAACAGGTCTGTCACAATGTTTCCCAAATATTCAAAAATATTGGACCAGTTATTAATTGCCTTTTTTTTTTTTTCAGGGAGATAGACTTTCCAGACTTCTCTATCCTGTTGCTCTAATCTGACTTGGCTGCTACTTCTCTGAACTGTCTTTTCACCTTATTCTGGGACTTTCCTTGGGTTCTGTCCATTGCTTTATTGAATTTCTTGGATTTTGCTGGAGCATATCCAAAAATAGCTTAATATGAAAAGGTCCAAGGGAAGTAAAGACTGCATATCTGAAGATTTTTTTCAGCTTTCATACTTGGTTTTTGTTTGTTTGGTTGATTGAACATAGAAATCCCCATTGAAAAATTTGTTTTAATATAGAATGTATGGTTCTGAAATCTGGTAGAATTTAATGTTACTTTAAAAGGCATTGTTTTGATAGAGCATTTTGTTACTGATATTCCTAGTCTTTGTTTGCTAGCAATCATACAAATGCTACCATTTGGCAATGCTTAGATATCTCTGTTGTTGAGAGATAATTCTCCATTTTTCTCTTCTATTTTTTCTGCTTTGAGAGCAGAAACGTTTGTTGTGGACTATCCCTGCAAGGATGTATGTACAGCAGACAGCCTTGCAAGATAGATATAGTGGTTCCTTCACAGCAGTGGGCAGACATGCTGCTGCCTGTGTAAGGTATTTGGGTTCCCTAAGCTCAGGTTTTTTCTGTGTGCAGCAGCATTGCTGGTTCTCTTCACATCACTTTGTAAGAATTTTAGTTGGAGAAATGTGCATAAGAGGATGATACATTGGCTATTGCTGTAATAAGTTGTCCTTTGTCTCTGACCCAGGGGTCTCATTTTTTTTGCTAGCATCCATGAAGCTATGCAGAAAGGTAAGTTAGGAGCTTTCAAGTAGGATAAAATCATAGATTCTTCATAGTTTTTTTTTTTTTTTAAGATTTTATTTATTTGTCAGAGAGAGAGAGAGCACATGAGCTCATGATTAAGGGGAGCGGCAGGCAGAGGGAGAAGCAGGCTCCCTGCAAAGCAAGGAGCCAGGTATAGGGCTCCATCCCAGGCCCCTGGGATTATGACCTGAGCCAAGGGCAGACGGTTAACCTACTGAGCCACCCAGGTGCCCCTCTTCATAGTTCTTGACATTTGTTTTTCTTCTGAAAATTTCCTCAACCAGTAACCCATTGTGGTTTCCTCCTCATGCCATTTATTTGATTGTATGTAGCATCTAGTTGTTTGTATTTTTTAATGTGTATTCTCATTTCAAAGACATTTTACAATGAAGATACTTTGTATATAGCAAAATGCAACAAATACCAGGTTTTATGAAGGTTTCTAAAATGTAGATTTTATATTTAATTGAGTAGGTAATATGTTTAACATTAAGTTGTCTTGTAAGGCAGAAAGTATGAATGAATGAATATATACTCTTAAAATATAATTGTGTAACACTACCTTAAGTCGTTTATTTGCAGTATGTTTTATATGTCATTTATTTCTCTTTTGGGTACCAGCTAATATTTACTGGGCAATTACTATGTGTTAGACACCATATTATACTTGTTATATGGATTACCTTATCCCTCTCAGTAGTCCTAGGAAGATGTTTTTATTGTTTGTATTTTACAAAAGAAGGGATAGAAATAGAAGGGGTATATAGCTTGCCTAAGGATATAAAATTGGCAAATGGTAGAGTTGGTATTCACACCCAAGTCTGTTTAATTCTTGAACCAGAGCTCTCATATAAAGTACTATAAAATGGAGAGAAGGGAAAAGTAAAAAAGTGTATTTTCTCACCTGGAAGTTTTTAACATTGTGTAGTTTAAATTAATATTTTAGACTTTAGTTACTGATTTGACATAAATAAAAGCCAAGTTCCATTTTCTATGTCTATAATGGAATTCAGTATATGACTTGTGCTAAAAGTAACTATGCTCTGTCACAGCTTTTTAAAAGTACAAAACAACAAAGTAAAGCAACACAGGAGCTGATATTTACCCATCCAGAAGTTGGGAAATTTTTAGTTGTGGTTCCCACAGCAATTGCATCTCTGCCTCAGGGCAGTGAATGTTGTGATCTAAACTGAACACCATATGCAGCTGCATGAAATAATATTCTCCATGCTCTTGGGGGCCTGATAATGGCCACTGTGGGAACAATGAATGTGTAAATTATCAGTTACTATTTTATCACTGTAGTTTGGGGCATTTCATTTATGTGACTGTTTCATAGTACAACTTAGGTGTTTCGCTGGTTATACATCGTGGTGGCATTTCAGTGGGGCTTAAATTATTAATGAATCCTGAAATGAAATGTTTTTAACTTGAAAGATTATTTTTATGTTTTCCATCTGATTTATAAACAGTCTCTTTGGCTCTCCTCCCTACCCCCAACGCCAGTGGAAAAGCATAATTTTAGGAGTTCTTGTTTACATTTAAAGTGTGGTTCTTAGGCAGGTTCAAGATGCTGGTTAACCTTTGAAATGTATTGTGTGCTTGTGCTTAAGAGAGATAGATGACTAAGAAGTGCATATTATAGCCTCTTAAATCATAGGATCATCAATCTTAAGTACCTTCACTTCATGCAGTACACCGCCATTGAAGACACATGGAACCTATCTACCACTCATAGAAAGACTTGGTGCATTCACCTTCTTATTTTGGTGGATTCTCAGAGGAATTTCAGTTGGGTGTTACCAATTGCTCTGTGTTGCCTTAATATTGCTTGAAGACTTTAAAATATTGCTTAACACTGTGTTGAACCTATGATCTCTGTTTATTATTTTGTTGATTGATGTCTTTGTTGATGGCATATAAATTTCTCCTATGAGTCTCTCAAATACCTGATTAAATACATAAAATTTTTCTTCTTAGGTGTGCCTGGGTGGCTCAGTTGTTAAGCATCTGCCTTCGGCTCAAGTCATGATCCCCAGGTGCTAGGACTGAGCCCTGCATCGGCTCCCTGATCAGTGGGAAGCCTGCTTCTCCCTCTCCCATTCACCCTGCTTGTGTTCCTGCTCTCACTATCTCTCTCTGTCGAATAAATAAAAAAAATCCTTAAAAAATTTTTTTCTTTTTAAAGAAAACCTTTTAAAAGTTTTAAAACTTTTCTGTGGTTTAATAAATTCACATAAAAAAAAATCACTGTTACCAAATTTATATAGCAGAAAGGGATAGACCTAAACAAATTATATGTTATATAAGTTATCATATAAATTTCCAAGAAACAGATTAAATAAGTTTTATTTATGTGTATTTGGAAACTTATTACCCAATGATTTCTAGGGATGATTTTGTTCTTATTAGTAAAACATATGGAATATCTACTGGGTATCAGACACTATGGATCCAGGGTGAAGCACACTGAGACTCTAAGCAACTATGATTGGAGATTTCAAGTCTTTTCTAAATATTCTAATTTGGTTAAAGAGACCTTTGATATCAGCCATTCATGTTTCTCATTATTCAAATTATCCTGAAAAGCCAACTTAACTGTGAACTCCTTAATGAAAAGACAGTGGCCAAGGTTATAAAATGAGGCATATTCTTGAGTGGCATTTCAGTTATTTTTAGGAGCCATCTCATTTATACCACACACACCTTTTTCAATACCAGCTTACCCAGTTTCTACAACATGTTGGAACATAATGTTTTACACAATATTGCCTTCGTTAAAGGAGGGATACAAAAGTGGGGGCTGATTATTTTGCTGTTTGTGCCTTTCCCTATGCTTGGTCCTTTGTAATAGAAGTAAACAAAAGTGGTTCTTTGTGGCTAAGATCTTAATGCCTTCATAGATACCTCTAAATAAGCAGTTAGCTGGCTTAGGGTAACTTTACATGAAATTTCAGGGGATGGAGGATTTGAGTCTAGGAGGTACTTATTGCATGCTCATTTTGACAAGCTGATTTGTTAGGAACTGAGGAACATTGAAGATTTTGGTAGTTAGGTTTTTTAATGGTCTCAACTATTTGGGTTAGTAAAAATTTTAAACATGTATTGTCTGTACCCTGTATCTTTATTAACACAATATCATAATGTATAATTATGATAATATACTTTTAATATATATGTAATATATATAATATAATTATGTAATATATAATGTAATGTATAATTATTCCTGAAAACATACATCAAAAAAGTGAAATAAAAATGGTAAAGTTCACATAAGTAGAAGTTCTTTCCTTATTGCAGTGGTGTCTTGTCCACCTCCCGGGATATGGTAACTCAGGAGACTGTGGCTTTAAAATACAGCTTGGCATATACACATACCCATCTTATCATTAAGGCTGATCTTCCCTAGAGGAAGGTCCTAGTTAACATGATCAGCATGCCTACTATACTCCAGTTTTATCCAGTTTCCTTTCACATGATGGAAGTAACCCTAACCCGGAGTATACTTCTCTTCTTTGTGCTGTGTGTCTCTAGGATGAGGATGGGACAGAAGAAGACAATAGTCGCGTTGAACCCGTTGGACATGCTGACACTGGTTTGGAGAACATACCCAGCTTTTCTCTGGAGTAAGTTACTGATGGTTTTAACTAAATTTGTGATATATGTGTAGTATCACTGATAGCAACAAGTATTCCAAGAGCATATGGCATGCGGAATGTTTGTGCTTAGTTAAAAACATGCCTTGCATTGGTTTGTTTTCCGAAGAGCATCTTTCATCTATTGAGTTAACTACCTAATGTAAGAAGTATAGCATGGAAATTCACATGTACCTGTCCTGGTTTCATGCCTTGGCAAATACTATTAAATGATAATATAAAATAGTATTTGATTGAAATTATGTGTCATGTTGACAGCATTGTAACTGTTTTCAAATTGCTTTCTGTGTCAGTGTTTTGGTCATTTGTTTGTTCTTCAACTTTGCTAAATTAAAAAAAAATGTGTAGATATACTTTGCTTGAAAAACTAGTTGGAGCATGTACGCATTAGTCATTTTAGTTTATATTTTTTCGATTTGAGGAAATGGAATCTCTCAAGATATCTGTTGAAAAATTAGAGGCTTTTAAACTTGCCTTTAGGTATAAAAGTACGAGGAAAACTTTACTATATTATCACAATTTCACAGTTATCTTAAGTATTTACATGTTTAAGTGGAAAGTGTTTTCAGGACTTCTTCCATTGGTAGTTTAGACCACGGAGGGGTCATTTGAAGTTTTGTTTGACTTTGGGTAAAGTTGAGGGGTCCTAGATATCAGCATTCAAACTCTTAATTCTATCTTTTCTTGGTCTTCCAAGGGAAGGCTATCAGAACTTTCTCAGTGAGATTAAACAGGGTCTAGAATCAGATGATGTTTAGATAGATAGCAACCAGTACTCTCTATTAGAGTTAAGAAGTATTTGGAATGTCTTAGTTCTTTTTAGAAAGAACGTGGAATAAAATAAGTTTATTAAAGTTACCATACTATTTTCAGTTGACAAACTAATCATTAAATAGATGTTCAAATGATATGTAACAGTATCTAAAATAAGAAGTTGTGAAATTCTATGAAAATATAAAAAATTAATTCATTTAAATAGTATTACTTCAGTAAATATTTTGGCAGTTTGGCAGAATTTTAATTTTTACTTAGCATATGTGATTACGTCTATGCACATATTCTTAATTTTGTTTTGATTTGTTTGATATCTCTGTCTTTAATTTTCTTTTAGTCTTTGTATTAAATAACGAGGACATTAATAGTATCTAGGATAACTTTAGATTTTTATTTAAGAAATACAATTGCAGGATTGGCATTTTCATTATATAAAAACGAAACTGAGATCTTTGTCAAATCCATTGGTAGTCCAGGTTGCTTCTACTAGATATTTAATTGATATTTTTAAGAATTTTTAAGTATCTGACATTCAATTCTTAAAATTGAATGTCAGATTAGACCTGCTTCGATTTCTGTGCACTATGTGTGCACACACACACACACACACACACAGAAAAATCTATAAAGAAAATGAAATCTCATTGAAAAGATTTAGAAAATTTACATTCCCCAAATTACACCAGTTTTCATTAAACTCAGCCTTGTTAATAGTAAGATACTTTCATTATGTAATAGAAGTAACTTCATGTTACTTCTATCTCACTTCAGGACTTTAAAGTTTAGTTACAAACACTTAGAGAAATTATTTGATTTTAGCAGTTATCTACTGGCTTTGAGGAATGAGATTTATTCCCGGCATTGTGGTACACTTACAAAGGCTTAGGACTTTGGATTGCTGTGGAACAATGTGGGAAGTAAAGATAGCTGGATCACATCTGGCCTGTCACCTACAAAGGCAAAACAAAAGCTTTGACCTCATTGGATTATTGGAAAGATTGATAATGTGACCTACGCAGGAGCACTTTGTAAATTTTAAAGTGCTGCTGTGCAGCCCAAATCCCTTTATTAATTTACTCTTCATTGTCCTTGAAATAAATACTGGGACAGAACATTTTCAGTGGAAGTCTAGAGATCTGACTCACAAAATGTGTACTTGTATTACACATAAGAGACTGTGGTCCGAGAGAAAGGGCTCTGTGTCATTTTAATGTAGTTATCTCTGCTGATTGCTCTCTCTCCATGCCATCAGACTAGTGTCCAGGTATGTAGCGTTTATTGTCGCTTTCATCACCACGCTTATGTTCCAGAATGTGTATGCGTATGCGTATGCGTGTGCGCTTGGTGAGATTTTTGTTTTGTTTTCTTCCGTTGTTTATTGTGTGTCTGTGTTGTAGCAGGTTTTTGTTTTGTTTTGTTTTGTTTCGGTTTTGGTTTGTTTACAGTACATGTTCATGCTCCCTCATTCATCATTGTCTCACAGTGATATGGTAAAGCTCGTACGAGTCCCCAACGATGGAGGGCCTCTGGGAATCCATGTAGTGCCTTTCAGTGCTCGAGGAGGCAGGTAACGTATCCTGGAGGTTTTTAATTGAATCATAATGTTGAGTGTTTTATCTTCATTTATGCCCAGATATAGAGTGGTGTTGATTTAGCATATGCTTAATAGGAACATTTTCATTTGGGGCCAACTGCTCCTTCATTCAGACGTATATATCATAATCACTGAAAGCACTTACACTGATGAAGAAATCAAGCATTTAAATTATTCTAATAATGTTATTGGTCATCACACATCCCTGCAAACATTTTACTTCGCTGTGTATTGATAAAACACTTTAGAGTCAGAACTCCAGCTGAATTTGCAAAATTAAGGGAGAGCTTAAAGCAGTTTTCTGGAAAAACATATCCAATAAAAATGGTCTGAATAACTTAGGTAATGATTCATCTTAAATTCATTTTTAGGTATATTTAGTTCTTAAATTGTTGTAAAATTTGTATGATTATGTGTGAAAGTTTTAAAAGCTAAATTAGCTATCTATTTATTTCTTACCTTATGAGTTGTGGCTCTTTCTCTTCAACCTCTATGCACATAAATGTCAGAATTTTGTACCGTTAATAACTTCATTACTTTCTAGAATGTATCTTTAAAAACTTCAAATGTGGTATGAGTTTCTTTTACTCTGCTGCTGGGTTCTATGAAAAAATTATTATCAGGTTGTTAAAAATTTTTGTTTTAATATCTTTAAATACTGAGGATTGATTTTGCGACTCATGGTTGACGGGTGTCTGTCCACAACCCGTGAGATGCTCGCATCCTTGTCCCGGGGAAGCTAGCTGTTCAGTGGCTGAGGTTTACTTGTATCCACTCTTAAAGCCCCATCCAACAGTTACCCAGTGAAATACACTTACAAGCTGTTTGGCTTCTTATTTCGATCTTCTTCTTTCTTCTATGGTTGCCATTATTATTATTTTTTTTAAACTTCCTTTACACTGGGAGAAGAAAGGGGAATGTTGGAAAATGGCCTTAGACCAGGGACTGAGGACGTGGGACATAGTTTACACCATTGCCAGTGAGTTACAAGCGTTTAGTATGGTGTAAAAAATAGGTGGGCTGTCAGTGATAAGTGTGAGATTAAAGTATTTAATTTTGTTGAGTATTTGAGCAATTGTACTACCTTCCTGGTAAATGCTTCTAATGGTGATGACTCCAGGATTCACCTCTTTGGTAAAGCACATACTTTATGAGATGTCTAGAAACTGAAACTTTGATTTACCTAGAACTCTGCTGGAGTTCGAGACTTGACAGCTGGTGTTATATAACAAGCTGTGAAATTCACCTTGAATTTGAGGTGGCGTTATATTCACAGGGCTGTGGCTGCCTTCCTTTTTTTCCTCCTTCTCTTCTTTGTTTATTTTTAAACTCTGGAGAAGCATTGAAATTTCTTCAAGGCGCTTTCATTTAAACATGCTTAGTTCTTTTTCAAAGTGGCCTTTGCCTTTATTTCCTTTAAAGAATACAATTTTAAATGATCTCAAAAGTTAAACCTTTTTTCATTTTATTTCATGAGTAGAAAAAAATGATACAGTAAAGTGCATGGATAATAGCTTCCAAATATTAGTGTAAGTTTATCTCCCTGTGGGATATAACTTTTCACAAATGAGATTTAATTGTTTATGCACCAGCTCTGAATCAGTATTTTGTTTTTTTTGTTATTTTTGAAGTATAATTGATGTACAATATTATATTAGTTTCAGATGTTCAACAAAGTGATTTGACATTTGTATATATAATGAAATGATCACTGTAGTAAGTCTAGTTACCATCTGTCACCATACAAAGTTAATAATATTATTATCTATATTCCTCATGCTGCATATTATATCCCCATGAATTATTTATTTTATAATTGAAAGTTTGTTCCTCTTGATCCCCTGCCCCCTTTTTACCTATCCCCCAAACTGTCTCTCCTGTGGCAACCACCAGTCTGTTTTCTATGAGTCTGATTTTGCTTTGTTTTGTTTGTTCATCTGTTTTGTGTTTTAGATTCCACATATAAGTGAATTCACGTGGTATTTGTCTTTCCTTGTTTGACTCCTTTCACTTAGCTTAATAACTTCAAGGTCTATCCATGTTGTCACGAATGGCAAGATTTCATTCTTTTTTATGGCTGAGTGGTATTCCATTGTGCAGCTATACCACATATTTATCCGGTCATCTAGGGATGGACACTTAAGTTGCTTCCATGCCTTGGCTATTGTAAGTAATGCTGTAATGAACATAGGGCTATCTATATCTTTTCCAGTTAGTGTTTTGTTTTCTTTGGATAAATACCCAGAGGCGGATTTGCTAGATTGGCTGATAGTTCTATTTGTAATTTCTTGAGAAGCCTCTGCACTGTTTTCCATAGTGGTGGCACTAATTTACATTCCTACCAGCAGTGAATGAAGGTTTCCTTTTCTCCACGTCCTCAACAATACTTGTTATTTTAGTGTGTGTGTGAATGTGTGTGAGGAGGAGATTGATAATAGTCATTCTGACAGGGCTAAGGTGACCTTATGTGGTTTTGATTCTCATTTCCCTGATGATTAGTGATGTCAAACATCTTTTCATATGCCTGTTGGCCCATCTGTATGTCTTCTTTGGAAAAATGTCTACTCAGATCTTCTGCCCATTTTTAATTAGTATTATTATTATTGTTTTGCTTTTGGGTGATGTGAGTTCTTTATATATTTTTTATATTATTAGCTGCTTTTACAGTGTATGATTCTCAAATATTATCTCCTATTTAGTACATTGTCTTTTTCACTTTGTTGATAGTTTCCTTCACTTACAAAAACTTGTTCATTGGATATATTCCCATTTGTTTATTTTTTTTTTAAGATGTATTTACTTATTTTAGAGAGAAAGAGAGGGAGAGAATCTTCAAGCAGACTCCCTACTGAGCCAGGAGCCCAATGCAGGACTCCATGCAAGGGCCCTGAGATCATGACCTGAGCTGAAATTAAGAGTCAGATGCTCAGCTGACTGTGTCACCCAGGTACCCCTACCATTTGTTTATTTTTGCTTTTGTTGTTCTTGCCTGTAGAGTCAGATCCAAAAAAAGGTATTTCACTAAGGCCAATATCAAGGAACTTAACCACTTATGTTTTCTTCTTGGATTTTTATGTCTTCAGGTCTTACATCCAAATCTTTAATCCATCTTTAGTTAAATTTTGCATATGCTTTAAGATAGTGATCTAGTTTCATTCTTTTAATTCTTTTGCATGTAGCTGTCCAGTTTTCCTAACACCATTTGTTGACAAGACTGTCTTTTCCCTTTAACTGACTGTACCACCCAGGTGCCCCTATCTTTAACTTTTGATATTTATTTACAAAATGTCTTGGTGTTGATCTTTCTGGGTCATCTCATTTGGGACTTTCTGTGCTTCCTGGACCTGGATATCTTTTCCCTTCTCTAGGTTCGGGAAATTTTCAGCCATTATTTCTTCAAATAGGTTTCTGCCTCCTTCTTTCTTTTTCTTCTGGGACTTGTATAATGTGAATATAGTATGTTTGATATTTTCCCACAGATCCTTAAATCCATCCCCACCGAAATAATTTGTTTATCTTTTTCTGTTCCGTTTGGGTGACCCTGACTTTCAGGTCACTAATCCATTTTTCTGTATCATCTAGCCTCCTTTTGATTCCATCTAGTATATTTTTCACAGCAGTTATTGTATTCTTTTGCTTTGTGACTTGCATTTGGTACTTTCTTGTGTTTTTCTGTCTCTTTATTGAAGTTCTTGGTGTGTTCATTTTCTCCTGACTTTAGTTAGCATCTTTAACACCATATCTTTGACATTTTTCTTGGATATATTATCTCTGTTTCATTAAGGTTTTTTTCCGGGATTTTATTTTGTTATTTCATTCAGAACATGTTCCTCTGTTTCCTCATTTTACTTGACTCTCTGTTTTTGTGTATTTTGTAACAGCTGCATCTCCCTGCCTCGAGGGGTGGCTCTGTTTGGGAGATGAACCTTAACATATAACCTTATTCTTGTTCTTGGTTGTATCTTGACTGTCTCCCCAAATGTTTCAGTTTTGTAGAGTCCAGAACCCTAATCCTCCCCTCTGCGCTCACAGGACATGCCCTGTGTGTACTACACATGGCTTTTCAACTAAGGCAGGGTTGCAGGAGCAGCTAAGGGTGGAAGGCATGGGTCTACTCACCTGCTGCACCTGGAGGTGCTGGCAGTGGGGAGAAGGGATCGCTTTCCTGTAGCTTTTAGTTGGCTAGAGTGAGTTACAAAAAATGGCACCCACAATACTATCACTAGCAATGTAGAAGTAACCTGTAAAAATGGCACTTGCCAGCATTCTGTCCTGGAGAGAACACCAACAGACTTCTACCCCAGTGGTAGATGCTTTAAGTTTAACAATTGAAATTCCTTCATCTATGGTCAAGACGTTTTTCAAACTGCTGCTTTTTGAGCTGGGTCCTGTGTGTGAGCCCCCTAAGAGGGAAATATTTATTCTTGATAGCCCTGTGGTTCTCCTTAATGTAATTCCGGTTGGATTTCAAAGCCAGACATTTTGGGGGTTCCTCATTCTGGTTCAGGCCTGGAGAGTTGTGGGTATCTCGCATGAAGAACAAACCCCTTCCTCCTCAGGGAGAAGCTGTGTATAGATACTGATTTATGTATGTATGTCTCTATTTGTATTTGTGTTGTGCTTTAAGTTTTTTCCCAATTGTGGGTCTCTGTGCTGGGGGGTTTTGGCAAGAGCACATGTCTGTGTGGTCTTTTCATCCTTTCTTGTGGAGTAGCTATTCAGCTGGTTCTCAAGTTCTTTTCTGGTGGAACGGTTCCATATGTAGTTGTATGTGTGTTGTGTCTGTGGGGGGACACGAGTTCAGGATCTTCCTATACTGCCCTCTTGTTCCACTTTCTGCCCTCCCATTTAAATGAAGCTTAACCAGTATTTCAATTACAAGCATGCCATTTTCTGTCATTTATTACACATTCTCTCCCTCAATGTGAAAGGATATTAGGATAAAACAAATAGATGAAAAGCCTAGAGCAAAAGCAGAATAAGATTGAAAAGTAAATGCAGTATAGATTAATTCAGTGAAGCAATTTCACAGAATCCATCAGGCACTGGTTACCATGGTGTTTAGAGATACAGAACATATTCAAGCAGATAAGTATCCCTTTGCAGAACTACAAGTTGTTTTATAACTGAGTCATTTTTAATCCCTGTTGATATGGCATTTAAAGAAGAAAGTCTTGTGCAGCTTTCTTATATAAGGGACAAAATGATTAAGAAAATCAGATTCTTTATAAACTCTTTTTAGGCATTTCCAGTTTTCCTACCGGGAAACAACAGAAATACTTGTTTTGTTCCCAATATTTGTAATGCATTTTTAAGCTTTTGCATGGACTCGATAGGCATGGTTCTTCAGAATTAAGCTGTCATTGGGAGAGAAAAAATAGGCAGGCTGCTCAGAATCACAGAAGTCAATCTTGAGGAGCCAGACACGCCCATGGTCCTTGTTCTCAGAAATGCTTATAGGTGGATTCTTCTCATTCAAGCAGAAACCTTCCCAAGTATTTACTGTGTGATGATTCCTGTGTTAGGTGCTAGGAAACAAAGATGAACAGGACCTAGTCTTTCTCTAGAGATCTGCAGTCAAGATGGAGTGATGGCCAAGAAATCACACAATTATAATTATGTGATAAATGTTGATAGATAATAGGTACTCTGCGAGTTGATAGAGGAAGAATTGTCTGAATTATGTAACTGAAGCTGGCTTGTTGCAGATGGTTTTAAATGTGATGACAGCTTATAAAGGGAGCTACATCAGCTCCGTGGTGGCTGCAAGGGCAAATTAAGCAATGGAGTATAGCAGAAAGGAAGAAATTAAGTGGAACTCGTGAAGAAATTGCATATATATCTAGTGGGAATAAAAGAATACATATTCATGGGATGTAAGTTGAAATTTCCAAGAATAACTTCTCTTGTACAAAATTCCAATCATACTTGGGCTTTCTCAATTTTGGAGATACGACTAATTGAATAACACTTACTGAATACTTATTTTTGTAAAAGTGACCCATATATGTCAGGATTGCTTTCTAATTTGGATTTCAAAGTCAAAAAGTCTAAGGAACAATGTGGGATGTGAATTGTATATCATAAAGAGAAGACACACCATGCAGGACATCTCGACTACAAATATAATTCAGGAAAATAGGCAGAAACGTGAAGTCGGTGTTAGAGAAATTCTTAAAGCCACTTAAGTATTATTATGGCCTGAGGGATAATGAAATTTTTTCAATAAGGATCTTGCTTGGCCTACTTAAAAAGACTTTTCTGGAGTAAAGTCAGATGGTCTTTTTTGATTGGAGGTATCAGCGACAGCTGACATATGGCGGCTCATTCCCCAGCCACTGCTTCCTCACTACCTAGACACAGAGACAAACAGATTCCTGGAAGAGACAGTGTTATCTTCCCCTTGATGCTGTTTCTTGTTTCTTTTTTCTTTTTTTTAAAGTTTTTTTTTATTTTAATTCCAGTTAACATATAGTGTAATATTAGTCTTAGATGTATAATATAGTGGTTCATTGCTTCCATACATCACCTGGTGCTCATCCCAGCAAGTGCCCTCCTTCGTCCCCATCCGCTGTTTACCCCATTCCCAAACCATCTGCCTTCTGGGAATCATCAATTTGTTCCCTGTAGTTAAGAGTTTGTCTCCTGGTTTGCCTGTCTCTCTTCTTCTGCTTTGTTTTTTCTTTTCTCTTTGCACGTTTGTTTTCTCTCTTAAATTCCATATATGAGTGAAATCATATGGCATTTGTTTTTCTCTGACTGACTTACTTTGCTTAGCATTATACTCTCTGGTTCCATGTCATTGCAAAGGGCAAGATTTCATTCTTTTTTATGGCTGAGCAGAGTTCCATTGTGTGTGTGTGTGTGTGTGTGTGTGTGTTTGCGTGTGTGAACACATATCCATTAATCGATGGGTACTTGCACAATTTGGCTATTGTAGATAATGCTGCTACAAATATTGGGATGCATGTATCCCTTTAAATTAGTATTGTGTATTCTTTGAGTAAATACCTACTAGTGCAATTGTTGGATCGTAGGGTAGTTCCATTTTTAACTTTCTGAGGAGCCTTCAAACTGTTTTCCAGAGTGGCTGCACCAGTTTGTGTTTCTGCCAATGAATGCAGGAAAGTTCCCCCTTCTCCA
>CM053611.1:111485387-111496048 GCA_028646535.1 Procyon lotor
GACCCTGGGATCATGACCTGAGCCGAAGGCAGACGCTTAACGACTGAGCCACCCAGGCGCCCCTCTTCTGCCTATTTTTAATTGGGTTATTTTTTTGGGGGGTGTTGAATTTTATAATTTCTTTATATATTTTGGATCCCAACCTTTTATCTTATATGTCATTTGCAAATATTTTCTCCTATTCCATAGGTTGCCTTGTAGTTCTGATGATTGTTTCCTTGGTGTGATCCTGTTTTACTTTAGTCATCTTATATGTATATCAAAAATAAAGTTAACTGATTCCCATCCAGAGCTCTTTATTCATAGTTTCAATACCTTGAAATCAATTTTCACTTCACACATATAATTTGATTTTCTCCTGATTGATGTAAATGTCAAACATACCCTTCTTTTTTTTTTTTTTTTTTAAGATTTTATTTATTTATCTGACAGAGAGAGATCACAAGTAGGCAGAGAAGCAGGCAGAAAGGGGGAAGCAGGCTCCCCCCTGAACAGACAACCTGATGCAGGGCTCGATCCCAGGACCGTGAGATCATGACCTGTGCGGAAGGCAGAGGCTTTAACCCACCGAGCCACCCAGGCACCTCTACCCTTCTTATTTAAATTACAAATGCTACCACTTTCAGGGAGGTTATGCCAAATAATTGTCCTTTCCTTTGGTAGAGAAACTATGTTTTATTTTTTATATTTCTAGGACTTAACCCATAGGTATTGCTCAGTAAAACTTACAAAGTAAAAGTGTGTGGGCGCCTGGGTGGCTGAATCATTAAGTGTCTGCCTTCAACTCAGGTTAAGATCCCTGGTCCTGTGATCAAGCCCCGCAATCAGGCTCCTTGCTCGGCAGGAAACCCGCTTCTCCCTCTCCTGCTTCCCCTGCTTGTGTTCACTCTCTCACTGTCTCTCCCTGTCAAATAATAAATAAAATCTTTTAAAAACAAAAACCAAAACCAAAGCGAAAGTGTGAATGAATCTGTGACTATCCATATTAGCTGTGGCATTGCTTTGTTAGATATAGATAAATAAAGACATGTCCTGGTTTGATAGCTGTTAATGAGTTTTTCTGAGGTTTCCAATAATGTAATTTAACGTCAGATATTTAAAAAGCAAGAGAAAAATGTATACTGTAGACATTGGGTTTATGAAATTATAAGATTTAAATTTGGTTTTAAGAGACTTAAAAGTCCACTGGAAAAATGTGTATGGAAGAAATCCATGCTATGTGCCAAAAGAACTGCACGCACAAGTGCCATGGGGATATAGCATGTATGAAAGGAAGATGACACATCCACATGTGTGTGATTTGGTAAGAAATAATGAGTCAGGGACTTGAGACAGAATTTATTATGAGATGTCGCTGGAGAGATTGTTATAAATTTCCTTATGAGTGGCTGATGAGACTTCATTCAGTAAATAATGGAGAAATTGTTAAAAGTTTTCAAGAAATATTACTGTATTTTTTTTAAAATAATAGTTATTCTTTTACCTGGACTCCACAGTATAACTTATAGTGGATATTATACATCCTTTCCCCTGTGGAAACCAGTATGGCTAAAGGCTAAAGCCTATTCTTTTTTTTTTTTTTTGGAAGATTTTATTTACCTGAGGGAGAGAGAGACAGAGATAGTGACAGAGAGCATGAGTGGGGAGACAGAGGGAGAAGCAGGCTTCCAGCTGACCAGGGAGCGTGATGCTGGGCTAGATCCCAGGACCCTGAGCCGAAGGCAGATACTTAAGGACTGAGCCACCCAGGCGCCCCAAAGAATATTTCTCTTAACAAAGTGCAGTCTGTTTCTCTGAGTCTTTTCTGTAATGGACATTTCCCATTTATATATGCATTCTTCTTTATTCTTAGATGTGTGGTCTTTGAACTATTCTTTCATACTTTTTCTTATGCAAATAGTAGTTATACTCTTGTGTTTATTTTATCCAGCAATTTTTCTGTTTGTCTTTTTTTTTTTTTTTTTTAAGATTTTGTATCTACCATGCAGTATTCTGATTTCTATGCATATGGCAGATCAGGGCTTGGCAAACCCTTTCCAGGGTCAGATATTCGATATTGTTGCTTTGTGGGACACGGAGTTTCTATTACAAGTATGCAGTTCTGTCCTTGTAGCATGAAAGCAACTCTGAGCAATGTAGAACCAAATGAGTGTGGCCGTGTTCCTGTAAAGCTGCATTTATCAAAATAGGTGGCAGGCTGAACATTGGGTCATGGGCCATCATTTGCCAGCCCTGCTCTAGGGAACCAAACAAATAAAAATGCCTGTCATCATGGTGTTTCTATTCTAGTATTTTTCATATCTAAAATCCTTCTTCTCTGTTTCCTATTTATAATATTTGGGGGGGTGGAGGCCAAGAGTTCAAAATTTCATTGTCATTTACTGGTTGATAAGAAAGTCTCTCTGTTGTAACGGTATATTATTTCCCACCAACATACCCCTAAATCTCAGGAATTCCTAGAAGAAGGCAAATTAAAAAAAACACAAACTCATTTAACATCCTCCAATTAGTAATAAGTATTCACAGAACTCTTCTTCCTATATCCGATTGTCAATCATGAGAATTAAGGAAAAATCTTAAGTCTTTAATTGGGAAAGCAGCCCTTGGTATGAAAGGGAGGACCTGGGGATGTGTGTCTTTGTATCTGTGTGTGTGTGTCTCTTTCTAGCTTTCTGCTAATGGCTCATGCTGGCTATGCCTTATTAATCCCATCTCAGCTCACTTTATACAGATGGAGATACTTATCTTCAGTTTTCATATGTAGAGTATCAAGTGAAGAGTCAACACTACACTTTCAACTGCTGTAGTAAAGTTTCTTTTCATGACTTCTTCCCCTTGACTTTTTGCTTTATAATACAGTAGAAACAAAAAGTTCATTTTCTTTCCAGAATTTCTCGTTAGAAATGTTATGTTACCTTTCTGTCACATTGACTGACTTGGCCACATATTATCTTCATGTTCTTGGCAGAGGGGTTGTTTAGAACAGTTCAAGTTCTAAGACCAGAGATACCTCAGATGGAACCCAGCTCTGTCTTTTAAAGGTAAAGTGTAGCCTGACCAGCTTAGCTTCACTTAGTCTCAGTCTTCCCATCTAAGGGATGGACACTCCTATGACTGTGTGGCTTAAGTAGGAAAATGTATGTGATTACAAATTACAGCATTTAACGAAGTACTTGGTAGTGACAGCTAATAAGAATGATATTTTATTTTCCATTTATCTTCCTGTTGTGTGCCTTATAATTCCCATGTTGCTTGTTGTTCTGGTTGTTTAGATTGGTGCCAATTAGTCTATATAATAGTGGGAAGTGATGGTTTTTTTCCTTCTGTTTTGAATCCAAGATGAGAATTTATGGCTGTCATAAATTCAAAATTTGCAAAAACAGCTGACCCTGGGACAACATGAGTTTGAACTGTGGGTCTACCTGTAAATGGATATTTCTCCTATGAATACAATACAGTACTGTAAATTTTTTTTTCTTATGATTTTCTTGTTGACATTCTCTTTTCTTCAGTTTACTTTAAGAATACAGTATGGAGGGGCTCAGTTGGTTAAGCAGCTGCTTTCAGTTCAGGTCATGATACCGGCATCCTGGGATTAAGCCCCACATCTGGCTCTCCTTGCCCAGCGGGGAGTCTGTTTCTCCCTCTCCTGCTCCCCCCTACTTGTGCTCTCTGTCTCTCTCTCTGTCAAATAAATAAATAAAATATTTAAAAAAGAATACAGTATACAGCGCACATAATATACAAAATATGTGTTAATTATGTTATCAGCAACAGTAGGCTATTAGTAGTTAAGCTTTTGTAAAGTCAGAAAGTTATATGCGTATTTTTTACTGCACTGAGCTCAGCACCCCTAACACTGCATTGTTCAAGGGTCAATTGTATACACTAGTTTGGTTCATTGAATGTATGTGTTAATGAAGAATTATAGTCTGAATTTCGTAGAACTAGTTCATTTCAGATCATTATAGAGTTTTGAAATTATCACTTTTCAAAGAATAAATATGCTCTTTGAGTATTCTGTTTTAATTTACTTCTGAGAAAACACAATTTAACTTTATCAACTGAATCTGTAGCCTTTTCTCTGAAAGTTTTCAATTGTGCATTCTTAGCTGTTTTAATAATGGACTATAATAAATACATAGGCTTTAGACAGAAAAATGTAGCTTACATTTAGATAAATTTTGCCTCTTTAAATGTAGAAGTATGATGTCATCTCTGCCCTAAGCTGCAGGATTTCTCTATTTTTATTTACCTTTTTTTTTTTTGTTCTTCTTCATCTCATCTATTAAAGATGTAAAAAACTTAAGATTTTTTTTTTAAACTTGGACCTTCTTTGAACTTTCTTCTGTTTGTGTCTGCTCTGATGGTGGCTGTGGTTCTCAGGGATCGAATGTAGGTAATTGAGGGCCCTTCACGGTTAGTGTTCAGTGAGGTAAGAGGGTCTTGCTATTGCGATCCTGTTCTGCCCACTCCTTCTCTGCCTTCTTGACTGTGGTGGTGTTTATACTGTGTCAGCTTTTATTAAGATGAATTATGATCATTTCCATACAGCTGGGTGGCAGTTGTGGGAGTTTACATTATCAAAGGAAAACTCAGACTTGCTTAGCCAATTTAGATGTCAATAAAACATTTGTTACTTATTTTCAGTTTTATCATTGGTTGTAATTTATACTTAGAATTGAAAATGTTAACATGTATGACTGAGTTTGTTTTAATTAAGTGTATAATTAGGCTAATGAACCTTGTAAAAATGTAGTGGTGCAATCCTTAATATAATCTAAGCAGTTAAATTTCTAATTATACATCCAAAATCATGTACAAAGATGCAGCATTTCAATGGCTTACTTTATGTGATTGTATTCTTCTTCTTTGCCCCCCTCACTCCCCTGCCCCGTTTGGTAAGAAACATTGCTCAAAAGCTCCGAGAAAGGGCTTAAAGAAATATGTGTAGATTTGTATATTTTTATTGTAAGAAAATTATTCAGAAATGAGAATTGTATATAGTGGATGTAGGATTTTTTCCCAAAATTAAAAAAAAATATATAGGAAACCGTCCAAATGGGGTAGGTTTGGGGATTTTCATATCTAGCAGGAAAAAAAAATCTAGGTGCTCTAAAAGCACGTGTGCCAAGAAGTTTACATTAGATCACACTGAAGGTGAAGGAGTTTCTGTTTCTAAACCCCCAACCCTCCAGACATATCTTCATAAATCTGCCCCTCCACATTAATAAACGTACCATGTCCTTTCTCCTGTGTCTGTCGGCACAGTTCATTCCCAGGAGTTCTGCTCCTGGACTGTTCCCACTTACTGTTTTCCCTCTTCCTCTTCACAGTTTTTGCAAAGTGACTTCTAGTTCTTACAGAGAATCTTTGTCCTTGATAAGGAATTCGGGTACCTACTGCCTAGAAGAAAAATGAGTCTCTATCCTAACATGCGGACATGCTGAAATGTTTGGGACTTCATTATCTTCAATTATGACTCTAAGAAGTGTTTTAGGGACCACAACACCATACACATTCATTCAGGTCTTTATTACTCCAGAACAAATACTAGTTGCTGGTTGAATTTGCAAAATGCATACCTAAAATTTATTTTTAATTGTACTGTTTACAATGGCTTTAAATTGAACGTGAGAGGTATGGAAATCTATCTGCTTGCACTCACATTTTTCAGGAAGATGAAATTGTTATAACTAACCATTGATTTCCCTTCAGAGGGTACTTTTCATTCTCAGTCTCCTTGTTATGTTATCAGTTCAATTTTCTTGTGAAGTTTTTTTGATAGTTCATTCTCATTCCTTTTGTAATCATTTTCACCTAGTGAAGCAAATGAGATAATTTTGCAGATTGTACCACTTTACTTTTAAATTAATCCATTCTTTTTGAGAGAATGATTCTAATAGTGTGGTCAAGTACTTAGAAATCAGCAGGCTACTAACTTCTCCTTAATTCATTCTGTTTCGTTGATTCCCTGATCACTTGCTGTGTTACTCAGGGTGAAATTCTTCCTCCCCAACCCCCGCCCCCATCAGTGCTTTAGTCCCCTGCACTGAGAAAAAGGACTCCAGGATTTTTGTGTCTATTTTAACAACTTTGGATTCTAAAAGCCTCATCTAATAAACTTCTGTGTATGTTCCATGTAAATGGGATAGTGTATTTATTTATGATTTGTAACATTTTTCACTGCGTATTAGGACTACTGATGAATTAAGCTGTATGTGAGGACATATTCAGAAAGACAAGCCATTGAATAAATGAGGCATGCCATGCTTTTTTACTTTGGATTATTATTCTAGAATGATTTCAGGGGGGAGTAGATTATAAATGGTTATCTAGATGGATATAAACCCATAGACCTATTCATCTGAAAAATATTGAGGCCACTTACAGAATTAAATTACATATTTCCAAGTTGTGTTATTTTAAACTGTGATAAATACCGAAAGGATCTATCTGGGGTAAATTTGTAAATTTAAACAAATTTTCAGTACTAGTTAAGTGAGGAATAATTTTCATTAAACATATTCTGTCTCTGTCTCTGTCTCTTGTGTCTCTCTCTGTCTCTATATGCATGTGTGTATGTATATATATCTCTGAAAGTATTGGGCTATAGCTCTGTGGGCTATTTTAGAATACATAAAATATTTCATAATACATAAAAGCATAATCATTATTCATCACTTTAAGATTGCAGGATATTGTAACCTTACTGAGAAACTGCTCATGATTTCACCAATTTAAAACTAACTACTTAACTGGAGTGACTCTTCGTGAGGCCTGCTTTTGCTGCACACAGAATGCGTGCACTCTGAATAGTGCTTTTGGTCTGTGGAGGTAGCTTTTAGCCCCAGGCTTAGCACCATGTGTCTGCTTGTGCTGTGAGTGCCTGGGGGTGGGTGGGTCATCGTTTCCTTGAACGTGGTCCTTTTACATGGTTGCTTCGATGGTGAAGTGGCCAGATGCCTTCTATTTCTCATACTGTCAATAACTATGATTTAATTTGCCTTCTCAGATTATTTTGTCTCATTCAGCAGAATCCTAGATGTTTCTTAATAATTCGATTCGTCTCATGGGACACTTAATCCATTGCACCTAGAAACACACGCAATAGAGACGTGTGGGGAGACAGATCGTGGGTAATGATGACATTTTACTAGTAACTTAATTATGGGTGGCATATTGTGTGGGATCACTTTCTTCCAAGTAAGGCGCAGACAGTTAAGTTGCTCATGCACCTATATCAGTGTACTTTGTTCTTACCTTTGAGCTGAGAGGATTTTTATATTTGTTTAATTCCAATAGATGGTAGTAAGTAACCAAAAATTAACTATGTATTAATGTTTTTATCTGTCACTGAGACTTATTGACTTTTACACTAGTAGGTACTGATCCTCAAATGGTGCAATTACAAAAGGTGTCTTAAGTATTATCTCCGCTGATTATTTTTGCAAGTTGGTGGACTTGACCTTAGTAAAACATGCTGGAGTATATACATAATAATAGAAATGAAAATGAAGCTAAAGAATGACTCTTCATGAAAGAAACAAATTTGAACTTGCAAAATAACAAGTGAAAAAGGACTCTTGCTTTCGAGTCAGTTTATTTCAGTTCAGTCATATATTTGATGTAAATAGTATCTTCATGAAAAAAAGGATGTGAACTTAAATTTCCTTTTGCTCATATTCCATTTTGCAAAAACCTTGTTAGAAACGTGAGACTTGTTTGCCTCAGCTAACTCATTCAGTTTTTATTCGTCAAGACTAGTTAGGTGCTTGAGTGTGCATTGCCGAATCCCATCTTCTTTATCTTCTAGGAGCTTACAGTGCACAGGTAGAGAGAACATGTGTGTATAAGTAACAGTTACGGAGCAGTGAGATGAATGGCCACAGAACAAATAACAATTACTGTAAACGTCTAAAAGAGGAAGCTATTTGGGTATCTTTTTACTGAAAAGCCTATATAGGACATGGCAAGGTGTATTCTATTGGAAGATGTATGTCCATATCTGGGCTATTGGGAGTATCTTCAACTTTAATTTTGATGGTAGTCTAAATTCGAGTATGTGGATGTTATCTTTAAATATTAGGATTATGAGAGAAAATCTAACCTTTGGACAGGCCCAAAATAGGTTCATAAAAATTTTGAACATGATCATCGTGTAGAATTTATGTTAGCCATTGAGTTAGTCATAGGACCAGAACTAGGTAAAGATTTCTGTTTTTTGTACTGTGATCCCATAACATCTGCTTGTCCCAGGTTATCTATAATGTTCTTTCTCTCAGGCAAGACATTAGTATTCTAGACCAAGTACACAAATAATTTTTGCTTTTTTGTCTCCTATTGGTCTCTGAAAGTTCATTTAGGCTTTTCTTTCAACCTTCAGTTGGAGCACACATTAACAAGGTTTGACTCATTGACCTCTGAACCCATCACTGGCTTTCTTTTATTTGTCTTCAAATGGGAATAATGGCAACATATTTTTTACTTTTGGGAGACCTTACAAGTTTTGAAATTCAGAGTATTAGGCACCATCAAATGCAGATGCCCAAAACAGAAACCTTCCTATTTTTCTTCATCTATGTACAGTGCGTGGAGGTTAACCTTTCTTGGTTACCTGCGCTCTCATGGGGAATGGGGTTGCCGTCAGCCGTGTCCCAGCTGGCTTAAAACAGAAAACTGCCAGAGCTATCCACAGCCACATGCTCAGCTCTGCTCCATACTGCGATGTCCACTGAACCATCGGGCGAGCTCTCTCCGAAGCAGTTCTAAGCAGAGAGAGAAGAATACG
This sequence comes from Procyon lotor, assembly GCA_028646535.1. NCBI lineage: Eukaryota > Metazoa > Chordata > Mammalia > Carnivora > Procyonidae > Procyon > Procyon lotor. The sequence goes on from CM053611.1 coordinate 111,494,179, forward strand.
GTTTGTTTCAGAAACAATCCTGACACCCAGAAACAATTTCTTTTGTTTATTGAAAGGCTCCATTGCTACACTTCATTTATACTGTTGTGCTTTTTGTGTTGGTGTTATTTTCAAATGTATTAATAATGACTTAATGCACTCCTTTATTAGGACGTCTTTGTAAATATAATACCAGCTTTAAAACAGGAGGGCATTGTGCATGGTGGAAATACTACATGTGTAATGATTTGCATTCTTAATGTTCCAGAACCCTGGGGTTATTAGTAAAGCGATTGGAGAAAGGTGGTAAAGCTGAACAAGAAAACCTCTTTCATGAGAATGATTGCATTGTCAGGATTAATGATGGCGACCTTCGAAATAGAAGATTTGAACAGTAAGTGTGTCTCGGCTGCACTGCTCTTCTTTCTTGCTTTCGACATGAGAGAATGCAGTCCACTGAACTGCTCCAAACAACGTGTCTGTGTCTCTGTCTTTGTACCAGAGAGGAGTATTTTCTGTCATTATCTGGCTTTTAAAAATTTAATCAAACTCCAGGTAATTACTACCATTAGACTATATTTCAAAATGCCCTCTGACCGACAGAGCGCTGCTTAAAATATTATGGGCCCAATTTAGACTTCCCAGTTTTGCTACTTCCTCACCTTTTGGAAAATTTGCCAGCATGCCAGGTTTTATTATACTTTACCTTACATTTCCAACTTTGTTGCACGTAATGACTCCCCATATGAATAAGCAGGGAAAGCACCTTTGAACCACAGTGTGATCTACTCAGATTTTCTTTGTTCTGATTCAAGTCCTTATGCAATTAGAAAGATGAAAGTTGTCCAATGCCTATCAAACTAGGCAAGAGTGAGCAGAAATCAAAAGGACTTCGTGTAGGATCTGAGTAGGGAGCCAGCGTAAAGTGGAGCAGCTTGTCAGGCTGGTCCTGGAATAGCACAGGGACCAAAACTCTTCACATTTGGAGTCACTGAGTCCACTTTGGTGTTCTTGAGAATTTTGCATATGCAGACTTGCGTTCATGTTGCGTTCATGATGGATAGTTGATTTCTGTAGTTTTCTAAGTATACTTATTTCTTCAAAAACTCGTGGTCCCGTGTAATAAAATGTAATTCTTAAATGTATTGAGTGATGTTGCGGAGAGAAGATTGTGTTTCATTTCTCTTCCTGTTGCAATTATAATACCTCTGTTGTACTTAAAACTATTACTTAATAATCTGTGATTGAGAGCACAGTATCTGTAGTTATAGATAATTTTGTCATTTTTATTAAGAGAATGAGAAATTTATATTTGGAAAAACAGCGATGCTTCTTTCAGAGCTTGCAAACTTGATTGATAAATGGGATATTAGAATTTTGTTTTTCAGTTTCAACAAAGCCTGTCAGTTCTTGTTGCTTAATTAGTATACTTAATTAAGCTCATAATATCTTCTAGGCTGCCAGTCTCAATTTGCTAATTTTCCATTCTTTCTCAAACCCAGAGCACAACATATGTTTCGCCAAGCCATGTGTACACCCATCATTTGGTTCCATGTGGTTCCTGCAGCAAATAAAGAGCAGTATGAACAACTATCCCAAAGTGAGAAGAACAATTACTATTCAAGCCGCTTCAGTCCGGACAGCCAGTATATCGATAACAGGAGCGTGAATAGTGCAGGACTTTCGGCCCTACAGAGAGCTCCTAGACTGAACCCCCCGCCTGAGCAGATAGACTCTCACCCCCGACTACTACCTCAGAGCACACACCCCTCCGGAAAACCACCATCAGCTCCAGCCCCAGCACCACAAAATGTTTTTAGTACAAATGTAAGCAGTGGTTATAACACCAAAAAAATAGGCAAGAGGCTTAATATCCAGTTGAAGAAAGGTA
>CM053611.1:111496548-111510047 GCA_028646535.1 Procyon lotor
ACAAGCAGAGGGAATGGTAGCGGGAGAAGCAGGCTTCCTGCAGAGCAGAGAGCCCGATGTGGGGCTCGATCCCAGGACCCTGGGATCATGACCTGAGCCGAAGGCAGACGCTTAACGACTGAGCCACCCAGGCGCCCCAACAGTTCTGTAATTCTTAAAAAGTTCCGCTTTTAGGGGCCAGTTCTTTTTCACATCTTCATAAATAATGAAATTAAATTATATATGTTAGTAGAAGTTTGCATCAGAAAGCAGTGTATTTCTGCTTTACTTAGACTTGTTTCCATGTTATTTGATGAGAAATATCTTTTCATTGAGTGTACTCATAAATTTTTAGTTACTCAGACATTTGGTTTATGAGATAACATAACATTTGTCATTATGTAAGTACAGTGTCTGTTAGGTTCTATTTCTAGATGACTTTAAATTTATGTTTGGCAATATAGAAATGATATCTACTTTGTAATCAGAACAGAGACAAACGAAGTAAATGAAAACAGTGTGTCTTGACGAGAGGAAATTTTGAAATGGCAGTGTGGAGAATGAATTGAGACATAAAAATCAAATGTCAGAAAAAAAAATAGTTTTTCAAAATTTCCTTTCTGTACCTCATGAGTTTCGGTTCATTGGTCTTTGAGGTCATCTTAGACATTCATAAGCATACATAGACATTTCTGTGTGTGTGATTGCTTGTGTATATAGAAGTAAAAGGAAGAAAGATTGAGAAAAATAGATTAGTCGCTTTTCTTGGTGTTTTCTTCGTAAAACGTGTTTGTATTTTTAGCAGCAGATACCGTCTTTTCTAATTACTAACTAATATTCAAACACTAATGTTAAACTACATTTTTGTGGCATTACCCTTTCTTCTTTACTTATAGCTTCATTGTAGTTTTGAATTCTCTAAATCAAACTCTCCTAAAGATTTCTTGAAAAGTAATGGAGCAAAGGATTGCCTTCCAGATTTTTTTATGGCTTCATATTGGGCCTGGATTTCTTAAATCTTACTCCTTTCCTTTCTGTCTTGTTCTTGTGACACCATTTTTTAAAGGGGTACTGGTAGAGGCTAACTAGAAGGAAAGATTTGAGTATAAATTATATTTAGAGTGTTGTTTCCAGAAAGGGCCACTTGTCCTTGGGGCATAAATTGAGTAGTATTGGTCCAAGTTTGCGGTTATAGCTTGTTTTATGTAGTAGGAGGCTCAGCTGGGACTTACTTGAATGTAGTTGTCTTTGCGTCCAAAACCTGTCTGTCCTCCTCTCTCTGGCACCAGCCTCACTTTCTCTTTCCTCCCATAATTGCTTTACTTTCAGCACATCACAAAGGCTTTTGTTTTTCCTTTTGAGCAGGGGGAAGAGCCTGAAACCTCTGTTTCTTCAGAGTTAGGCTCTATTTTCTGTAGCTATTAGCTTTTTTGGAACTACATTTTCACATGTCTTAAACCTAACTTTGTAGTATTTGTATCTACACAATGTCAACAATTTTATGGGCAGTTTTTCCTAGCACCTATATATTTGGAAGCAAGTCACTCATTTTTTTTTTATTATCTAGAAATTTTTCCTTTCTTTGAACCTATTACTATTCATGTGTTTTGTGCAATCACTTAAATAGTAGTACACTGAGCAGTAGAAGATGATTTTTAGTGGAGAGGGGAAAGTCCCAAAACGTATTTTAACTATAGGGCAATTTTGACATCATAATTTAAATAATACACTTTATTGCCATGGACAAAATGTTATTTTTCTCTAAAGTGAATACTATTGAATAGTTTTTAAAAGAAATTTCACTCTTATTTTTTTTTTAATATATAGTACTTTCTGATAATGTTATTATTCCTCCTAAAGGTAAAAATAATGAGATTCCCCAGAACTTTCTCTCTCTCTCTCTCTGTTTTTTTTTTTTTTTTGGGGTAGGATTCTCTTAAAATATTGAAAAATATTGAGATATTGCTACCTCAATATATTGCTACTCCTCCATAAATATTATTATTATTGTGTACTCTTCTTTAATGTGTGTCTAGGGATAAAAATTATCTTTATAACTTTCAGTAAAATTTCATTGAAAGTTTTACCAAAATATTTTTAATGCGTTTTTACTACTCCCTCTCACAGCAGCACCTTTTTGTTTTGGTATAAGATAATCTATGATATGTAAGGCCGTCAAGATATCTCAGTCCAAAGCCATTAAGTTTTGTGTTAACATGATAATTTGGATATATTTATTTATTACTTGTTACTTATTAATACTCTGGTGGCTGTGGCGTTTGGCTTACTAATGAGCGCTAAAAGATTTCCTACTTCCTGTCTCACTTCTAGATACCTAGGCTCTGTTTCTTTATTAGCTACAATAGCCTAGTGGTTGCCAGATCATGGCAGAATTTACCACAAAATGAGCTGTGCTCCAGAGGAGACATGATACATTCTAGGATGTGTGTCTTTTCTTCTGTCATATGTTTGTACAGCATTGCAGCTGAAAACTTTTTATTTGTTTTAGGTAAATGGAGTAGATTTAGCAGGCAAATCCCAAGAGGAAGTTGTTTCCCTGTTGAGAAGCACCAAGATGGAAGGGACTGTGAGCCTTCTGGTCTTTCGCCAAGAAGATGCCTTCCACCCAAGGGAACTGGTGTGTAAATTTAGAGCAGATGAAAGATATCTGATGCACATGAGCCAGGGATCTGGGCTAGCCACCTGATGGCCAATGTTTGTCAATACATTTTCCAAATAGTTTCTATATTTTATATTTCTTTCAGCCTTAACTTAGTATAAGCATTCTTTTCTTATATTTGCTCAGTTTTGAAGATAGATATCCACAATACTGAGTGTAGGGGTATTTAAAAATCAAATTGCAAGGATATTTTCTAGGACAGCAAATGTTTATTAGTGAACGCTTTCAGATGGACTGATTGAATACAGAGACGTTGATTATTTCATAACTGTCACTTCAAAGGCTGTTGTTGAAAACTTGCCATCTTCTCCACTACATATGACAAATGTTCATATTTCAGATTTTAATAGTGCATCTAGCTAAGCCAAGTAAAGCTTCTTGCTTACTGTTGTATGAAAAGGAATACCTTAATTAGAGTATTACAACTGAAAGTAAGGAGACTGGAGTGGTAATAAGCCCCATGGCCGTTAAATTACTAATATTGACATTTTTTGAAATGACATAGATGAAATTAAAAGGCATTTGTTTGCAATCCATTTCATTTTTTAAGTGTGTATCAATATGTCTAAATATAAGAGGTATTTACATAGTATTGGTGTGAATGAAATATGTATACTAAGTTGACATAGTTTGAATGTTTTTCTGTAAGAAGTGCCAGGTTTTATTTATTATGTAAAAACAACATAATTGGAGGAATCACTTTTATCTTTTGATGTGGTAAGAAAATTGTTTTATTTCCAGTACAAGTGGTTTTTTAAATATTTCAAAACAGATTTTAGTTGGGCCATTTTAGAGTGTTTGACATCTCTTTCAGTCAGTTTGTAGCTTTAAGCAACAGTTAACTCATATATACCTGAGTGGCAAGATTTTAGAGATACAGTTCCCAAATTTGCCCGATAGCCCTAAATCTCTTAGGCTAATATTTCAAGTGTGGATGTATCATGGTTAATAAAATTTTCCTTTTGTTATCAGCCAGATATGTTTCAGTGTAGGAATACCCCATCCCCTGGTTTCACAAATTTACTGTGATTTCATGGAATTTCCGTTTGTGGTAGGGCTGAAAGCTGAACGCTTGTGTTTTAAGTCGATTTTGAAAAGTATAAAAACGTCTTTATTTCTGTTTTAAAATGTTGAATGCATTATTTCCCAATTTAAATTCGGTTTTCCATTTTCCCCCCACTGTTATCCAATTTTGTGCTTAAAATGCCACCTGATCCTAAATCTGGAGATGTCTCTATTAAATTGTAAATGAGCCCTTAAAAAAAAAATACTAAGCTTTACATGTGATTTGATGAAGCTTTAATTCTTCCTCAGTACATCTTAGCCTGGGTAATAGTTAGCGTCATCAGATTGCCAGAGCTTAAACACTGCTCGTCAGCAGCCCTTCCCAGACTCGGTGCCAGCATCTAGCCAGCTTAAGGTTATTCAGGTTCTTCGTGTCCAATTTTGATCTTCCAGGCTTCTGTTTTCCCCTTCTGCTGTCTAGTTTTTTTTTCTTCGTTATTTAATTTATTGCTTGTGAGCTTTTCATTAAGGAGTGAGCCAGTAGGCCGTCAGTCTATTATTCATGTTGCAGCTGCTTTTTAAGATTTCAAAGACTAAAATTCTGAAAACTTAAAGGGGAGGGGGTGCATTTAAAATGATCTTTGAACACAATTAACAAAACTCTTTTCCTCTGTTTGGGGTGTCTGTGTTTAAATTCTCTGTCTAAAACAAAATACTATTACCAGTACGTGCCTTTTTTACAAGTCAACCTTTTAAATATCTATGTAATTAAAGCAACTCTATAATATGTGGAAAAAAATCACATTTTTGTATAATATTTTAAAGTATGATAGTTGTGGTTCAGACTGTGGTTCAGACTTACTATCTAGTGTAGCTATCAAATTATAATATACCTTATGATTTAGATGTAGTTGGGGAAATTAAAAACAAACAAATAAACTGGAATTAGAAACAGTGCCATGAATAGAGAGCCAGTCTGGTTGAGATTTATTTTCCTCCAAATAAAGTCATGATATACTGGGAGTGAGCAAGTAAAAATTTACATCAGAAAATTTTCTTAAAACACCCACACACACAGAAGATCATACAAACACAGCAGTGAAAGTTTGGGAGACAGAGTCATACATCGTCCATAATATAATTACCCTCTATATATTTCGTGGGTTTTAAGAACCAACAAAATTTCCTTTAAAGTCAAGCTTTGTGTCCCTGTGTGTTGAAGATGGCTTTGGTCAGTCTGTATTTATATTTTTCTTCAATTCTTCTAGAATGCAGAGCCAAGCCAGATGCAGATTCCAAAAGAAACGGTAAGAGCTTTGTCTTTTGCAGGGTGCAGAGATGTTGGAAAGATAAATGTAACTAACTTCTGACTAATTAAATATGAAGTTACTTGTCCTCCCTTTTCCTGGCTCATAATAGATACTACGTAGGTTCATTAAATTCCAAAGTGGCCTCGTCTTAAGCTGACTTATTGCTATTACCACAGAGGGAGAATATTTCATGATTACTTTTGGATAGACAGGGATAGGAGAGAGGGAGACATTAGAGTAGTTTCCTGTCACCTTCACAGTGAGAGGGACCAAAAGTTGGTAAGTGTAGTAGTTCGACATAGATATAAAAGGCTTTATGAGTTGTGAAATGTTACATTTTAAGTAGCTACAAAGGAAAAAAAGTAAAAAAGAAAACTTGATTCGAGCACAGGAAAATAGGGAGGGCTGAAGGCACACTTACCATGTGCAGGAAAAATAAAGTGTTATGTCAGTAATTAGGTACAACATATTAGTTGTCATAATAACTTATAGTTATTGTAAGTATTTTATTATAAGTTATTATAGCATATTATAATGGGGTAATTTCTCTTAATAAAAGTAACTGCTCACAGCTTCGATTAAAATGCAAACCTAGTTGTGTCCTGTTAAAGAGACAAATTCTAACATAGACTAGAAATAAAGGAGTAAGTTGAGTTCTAACTTGCTGTATCAGCGTATCAGTCTCTGAAAATGTGGTTTTAGTATGGAGGCACAGCATGGGGGTGAAAAGAGAGCGTGTTTTATGTTGACTTACAATATCCAGTAGAAATTCTAATAGTCACAATCCTTTTACATCAAACAGCAAGGCATAAAAACATATCCCAGGCTCTTATAAGTAGTGGGAAGATTTAACAACCATGTCTACAGTGGGTGATGCTAGTATATATTTTTCTAAAAATTTTCATATTAGGTAGACAAAAAATTAGAATATGAAGAATTTGAATGACATAGTTAATAGGTTTGGTTTCTCTTTCCACATTTATTAACACACAGCTTTGAACCTAATAAATAAAATGTTATTTTAAAATATTCCGTAATTATAAACATGGGTGATGAATCAGACATCAGAAAAATCAGGTAAACACTCTTGAGAATATTATTATACATTCATAAGTATGGGTTGTAGAAATTTTATCTTCTTAATTTTTGTTCATAAAATCAGTTGGTCAGTGATAACTAATCAAAATCAAAATGATATTTGCGTATCACCATACACATGGTGGGTAGGTTGAAAGGGAAGGGGAAATTAGATTGATTTTCAAAGGATTTTAACTGGGCACAAATGTGATTCATAGTATTTTATAGGTCATAGTGATGGCAAAATACACTGTAAAGCCAAAATATTTAAGATAGCATGATATTTTTATGCTTATATATATATATATCAAATATATATGTTAAATATATAAAATATATTTATATTTTTATTTTATGGGAATAGATGAAGAGAATGCTTGAACACATTAGCAATGATAGACCTGTTGTATATACACATGTATGTTAAAGGTGGCATTTCCAAATAGTTGTAAAGCATCGTTTATTTCGTGTTTAAAATAGCCATTCAGTTTAAAAAGTTAGATTTCTTTTTCTCACCATACACCAAAGTATATCCCAATTGGTTATGAAACTAAACCTTAAAAAGTGCTAAAATATATTAAGAAAAAAGTATGTAACTTATTAGTTACATTTATTTTACATTTATTAGTTACATTTATTTTATTTTTTTATGAATAAAAAAATTAAAAATATATGTGAAAAATCTGTTAACTTTGGATAGTGAATGCCTGTCTAAGCATGGCAAAACCAAGATGTTCATTAGATAAATAGATTTAGATTTGTCTACAGAAAACTTTTGTATAGCAATAACCATACCATGAAATAATGAAAAGATAAATGCTAAATGGGGGAAGTATTTTGCACTGTGACCCTTGGTGAATAACTACCCCTTTATTGTTGAGATCTCATCATAGAGCTTTTAGGAAAACAGAATGATTTCACACATAAAGTACAGTTGACCCTGAACAAGGGTTTGAACTGTGTGGATCCACTTATATGTGGATTTTTTTTTTTTTTTTTATAAAATACAGTACCATGTTGTAAATGTATTTTCTCTTATGATTTTCTTAATAACGTTTTCTTTTCTCTAGTTTCCTTTATTGTAAGAATACAACAAATAATACATATAACATAGAAAATATGTGTTAATCAGTTGTTCATGTTATCTGTAAGGGTGTTAGTACAGTTTATGGAGAGTCAAAAGTTATATGAAGATTTTCTATTGGGTGAAGGATCAGTGCCCAAAATCAGCACCTGTTGAAGTCCAGGACAATGTGAGATTAAAATCATGCTATAAGCTTTAAAGATAGGTGTGTTCTTTCAAAACATTTAGGCTGTCCTGGTGAGGAAATTGATGATTAGCCCTGACCTTTTCAATCACTGAGGGGAAGAAGAGGCATTGGCTTTAAAACCCATATTCCACTGAGAAGTCTAACGTCCATTTCAGCCCACTTCTCACCCAGTAGCCTTGTGTGTTCATAAGAAAATTTGTCCAGCAAATGACAATTCAGTCATCTTAACAAAAGAAGAAATATACATATGTATGTGTGCCTGATTTCTGATTACAAATGGAAATTTTTTCTGTGAGAGTTTTTCCAAGCTCAGTCAGAAATCAGTTTGGTTTTTTCCAAATATTTTCTTTTTTGGTTTCTTTTTTGTTGTTGTTGTTGTTGTTGTTTGTTTTTGGTATGGCCCCTCGCATCTGCCTCTGTTTCTGCTCTTCCTCTGTGTATAATACAATACCGTTTGGGGTTGTTAAAGGCTTCCTCTTGGGCACCTGGGTGGCTCAGTGATTAAGGTCATGATCCCAGAATCCTGGGACCAAGCCCTCCTCAGGCTCTCTGCTGGGCAGGAAGACTGCTTCTCCCTCTCCCACCCTCTCTGCTTGTGTTCCTTCTCTTGCTGTTTCTTTCTTTGTCAAATAAATAAATAAAATTTTAAAAAATAAATAAAGGCTTCATACATTTATAACTTAAAAAAAAAATGACTTCCTGGGTCTCTACCTCTCTTTATATCTTTTGAGGGCAAGTCATTAAATTCATTCAAGTCCAAAAATTCTCTGATATTATTTAAACTTTTAGGTAATTGTAAGCACCTTGAGAATAGATATGTCATAAAAGTCAATTTATTTATTTGGTTGATTATTACAATGACCCATAACTGATTTAGTCTGAGAAATTAATAACATATCATTAAGGTATATGAATAAGTTCAATGACTAATAGACCTTTTGAATTTATGAGATGGAAGGTTCCTGTACATCTTCTAAATATCATCTTAATTAATGAGAGCAGGAGATTATAGCTAGGGCACAAGGGTGCCAGAGCACCTAGCTCTTGGGTCCAAACAGATCAGTTTCAGCCACTTGCTGCGGACAGGATCCAGAGGCAGAGAGATGAGTAGTAGGTAAACAAGAAAAGTATTTATTTCAGTGAGGCCAACACTGGGAAGACAGTGGACTAATATCTCGGACTGTCTCCAACATGCTGAAAATACTGCCAGGTTTATAGAAGGAGAATGTGGAGCCAAGGTTGGTTCGTACTATGTATATTGCCAGGTGAACTGGGGAGACTTGGGCCCTGAGGCTTCAATCCAGCCTGTCCCAAAGACGTCACCCAGGTCTTTCGGTCTCATTATGAGAAAGAATTACAGGACCAACAAGACACAGCATACTCAAGGTGGAAGCTGGAATGTTCATTCATCAGTTCACTCTCCAGATGTGAGATGGCCAGTGAGTGAGCTCACTACCCTGGGGGTAGGGTGTCTGTCCTTTATTGACAGTTGTGGAATACTCACTCCTTGGGTGGGGATTTCTTGGAAGCTGGTTTTGAGCCTTTTCTTCCTTCTTTGGGCAGGGGTTTCCAGCCTACTTTGTCAGCCATCTTGGGCCTGTCAGGTTTGACCTAGGTTCTTGTGCCTGTGGTTCTGTTTGGGAGTGTTGCCAGGGCAAACCTCTACTTTCTCAATAGCTGGTCATGACTTTCTTTGCTTGGCCTCCAGGCCTCCTGTTAACTAACTGCCACTAGCCTAACTGACTGCCACTAGCAGAAACAGGCAGGCAGTGAATGTCAGGTTGATCGTTGTCTTGGACTCTTGGGTGAGTCAGGGCAGTCCTTGTCTGAGGGGGTAGTTCTGGCTCCTATCAGTCTGTGCTTTGCCAGCAAGGTCTTTTGCCTGAGTTAAGAGAGAAACTGAAAGGAAGAATTTAATCCATTAGAAAGTACAGATTGAAGTTAAAATGGAAATAGTTGAAGTCCTCTTTCAAGATTAGAAATTCTGGCCTCAAATTACCCACACAAAATTAGACAGAAACTGAATTATTTAGCACAGGCTCACCACCACTTGCTCCATGTCCTGAACAAACTCTTTTGCCTTTGAGAAGTTTATTCTCTTAATATAAGGCATCTCATGTGGATGTCCTGGTAGGACAAGACAATACATGGGGGACTAGTTGGCCTTGTCCAGAGAAACAGAACTAATAAGATATTTGTGTATATACAGGAGGGGATTTAATATAATCATTTGGCTTGCATGGTTGTTGAGGCCACCAAGTCCACATCTGTGGTGTGGGTCAGCAGGCTGCAGACCCTGGAGAGCCAGTGTAGCAGATGAAGTCTGAAGTTGGTTAGTTGGAGAATCTCTTCTTCCTCAGGGAGGCTGTCTTTCTTGTTTGGCCTATAACTGATTGAATGAGGCCTGCCCACATTGTGGAGGGCAATCTGTTTTATTCTGAGTTCAGCAATTTAAATATGAATGTCATTCAAAAACACCCTGTGAATTGACATAAAGTTGACATCACAGTGAGGTGTAGTGAATTTACCTGCTGGCTATAAGGCCTTGACTTACCAAATTGCCAGTTTCTTCCTTGGCCTCAACTAGGACTAATGCAGACCTGCTCAGGAAGCCCCTAAAAGGACTCCTGTCCATGGATCCTATGGATTCTTGTTCATAGGATCCATAGGATCCATGTCAAAAGACAGTTTTATGTTAAACAGATTCAGGGCTATGAGATGAAAGTAGGCCGTTAGAAAATAATATGGTTTAGAGATGATAGGAGAGCACAGAGATAAGATAAGCTTAAATGTAATGAATTCAAAATGCACTCCCTATGAAAAATTCAGGGATACATTGGGGAGTCTTTGAGAACTTCCCGGACAATCAGGAGGTATCTCGATAAGCTAACTTCAGAAGATTTAGTCTTGATTTAGAGATTTATGAGCTAGGTAATAAGCAGTCATTAAGAGGTTCATTTAACTAATGGTTATAGGAAATCAAGTAAATGCTACCATAATGACCCCACGGTAAAATGAGAAAACTGTTGAAGAAATTAAGAGAACAATACCATTTGCAGTAGCATCAAAAAGAATAAAATACCTAGGAATAACTTTAACCAGGGAGGTGAAAGATCTGAATGCTGAAAACCATATGACATTGGTGAAAGAAGTTGAAGGTGACATAAATAAATGGAAAGATACTATGTGCTCATGGATTTAAAAAATTAGTGTTGTTAAAATGTCCATACTGCCCAAAGTGATCTACAGATTTAATGCAATCCTTATCAGAATCCAGTGACATTTTTCACAGACATAGAAAAGTAAGACTAAAATTTACATTGAACTACCAAAGACCCTGGCAGCTAAAGCAGTGTTAAGAAAGAACAACTAAGCTGGAGTCATCATACTTCCTGATTTCAAACTATATTACAAAGCTACAGTTATCAAAATAATATGACATTGGCATAAAAATGGACACATAGGTCGATGGAACAGCATAAAGAGCCCAGAAATGAACCCATCTACATATGGTCAATTAATTTATGACAAAGAACCCAGACTCTAGTTTTGTTGAGAAAACTTGATATCCGCACGCAAAAGAATTACACTAAACTCATATTTTACACCATACACAAAAATCAAGATAAAATGGATAAAGAATTTAAATGGATTTATGAAACCATAAAACTCCAAGAAGGAAACATTGTCCTTGACATTGGACTTGCTGATGATTTTTTGCATTTGACACCAAAAGCAAAGGTAACAAAAGCAAAAATAAACAATGGCAACTACATCAAATTAAAAAGCTTCTGCATAGCAAAGGAAATGAATAAAATGAAAAGACAACCTAGAGAATGGGAGAACATGTTGGCAAATCATTACATCTGATAAGGGGTCAATATCCAAAGTACATGAAGAGTTCATACAACTCAATAGTAAAATAGCATCAACAATCTGATTAGAAAATAGGCAGAGGAACTGAATAGAAGTTTTTCCAGAAAAGACCTACAAATGATTGGGAGATAACATGAAAAAGTGCTGAATTAATCATTAGGGAAATGCAAATCAAAACGGTAAGAATCACCTCACAACTGCTAAGAGTGACTACCATCAAAATGAGAAGAGATAACAATGTTGGGGATAAAGTGGGAAAAGAGAACTCTTGTACATTATTGGTGGGGATGTAAATTCGTGCAGCCACAATAGACGATAGTATGAAGTCTCCTCATAAAATTAAAAATAGAGCTACCGTGTGATCTAGCAATCTCACTTTTGAGTATATGTATACTCAATATATATATATATACATATACTCAATATATATACATATACATATACATATACATTTTGTATAGTATATATATATATATATATATATATATATATACACACACACACACACACACACACACATACACTCAATACACACACACACACACACACACACACACACACACAAAGAATTGAAATCAGGATCTCAGATATCTGCACTCCCCTATTCATTGCAGCGTAGGAAGTAATCTAAAGTGTTCATCAGATTAATAGATAAAGAACATGTGGTGTTTATATACAATGGAATATTAGTCACAAGAAGGAAGAACATCCTGCCATTTGCAACAACATGGGTGAAGCTTGAGGGCATTCTGCTACATGAAAGAAGTCAGAGAAAGACAAATGCTGTATGGTATCACTTATATGTGGAATCTAAAAAAAGGCAAACTCATAGAAACAGACTAGAATGGTGTTTACCAAGGCATGGGGGATGGGAAGAAAGAGATTTTGGTTAAAGAGGATAAGCTCCCATTTATAAAATGAATAAGGTTTGGGAATCTAGTGTGTAGAATAGTGATTATAATTAATTATATATAATACAGTATTATATACTTGAAAGTTGCTAAGAGAGTAGACCTTAACTGTTCTTACTGTAGAAAGAATATATAATTACGTGATGTGATGGAGGTGTTAGCTAAAACTATGGTGGTAATAGTTTTTCAATCTGTCATTGTATCAAATCAACCCATTGTACACCTTAGACTTATACAATGTTATATATTAGTTATATCTCAAAAAAGCTAGAAAGAAAAAAAAACAGACAAAGGAAATAAGGAGCTTAATGAAGGAGTGCATTTTGAGTTATTACATTTTTATCAATGTCTTTGTACAAATTCTTTGGGTTAAATTCATAATGAAACACTTATATAGGCCCTTTAATGTAAATTAATGTTGATACTATAAAGAACACACTTTAAAGTGTATTTTGAGTTTTTGATGAAGAGTTATATTATCAGACACTAATCATATGTTGGCTTTAGTAGTTAGATTTTGAGCAGCAAATATTGCCATTGTCATAAAATATTTTATAAAATCTTGTGCTATTTTTAGTGCTTTAAATGCTCAGACTTATTTTAAACTATTTTTAGTTTAAATTAATTTAATTATTAAGTTTGAAATCACATGATTTAGGGGCGCTTGGGTGGCTCAGTGGGTTGAGGCCTCTGCCTTCAGCTCAGGTCATGATCTCAGGGTCCTGGGATCAAGCCCTGTATTGGGCTCTCTCTTCGGCAGGAACCTGCTTCCTCCTCTCTCTTTGCCTGCCTCTCTGCCTGCTTCTGATCTCTCTCTGTCAAATAAATAAGTAAAATATTTAAAAAAAAAAAAAGAATTCACATGATTCAAACTTATTTTAATTTTTTAAAATTTGTTTATTTATTAGCTCTATACCTAACATGGGGCTTGAACTTAAAACCCTGAGACCAGGAGTCACATGTTTTTCTGACTGAGCTAGCCAAGACACCCTGATTCAAACTTATATTAAAATGATCTTTCTGCAAAGTTAGGATAGAATAATATTTTCATGATATTATAAAAATAGTAGTGATTTTTGTATAGTCAATCTTTGTGTCAACTTTAAGGAATTCACTTGAAATTGTTTATTATTATTATTATAGTAAGATAAGGATTTCTCAGTGTTTGATGTGCTTTTTTTTGAGAAATATATCTTAGTTATTTATTATTGTCCTTTTGTAGATAGTAATAATATTTTTAAAAATTTATTGTATGATTTTTTTTGCTACTGAACTCTTAGATTGTTTTTTATGTTGGTAGAAATACCTGTTTAAAAATGAGAACTGTTTTAGATATAGCAGAACTATTCTGGATTAGTTACTATGTACCATTTTTTTTCTGAAATGTCAG
>CM053611.1:111510147-111533792 GCA_028646535.1 Procyon lotor
CTTGAAAGTGAATGAATGAATTACATAAGAAGCAAATCCTGGTCTGATTTCCAATTCAGGACCATGTATGGGATTTAGTCATCATGTCTCTTCAGTCTAATGTAATCTGGAACATTTCTTCAGTTTATCTTTATTTTTCATTTTCGAAGAGCAAGTTATTTTGAGACTGTGCCTCAATTTGGGTTTGTGTGGTATTTTTTTAATTGATAAGGATTTTTCTAGCATTATAGATTAATAACTGTTTAAAACATTTATTTATCAGTATTTGTATTATCAAGCCAATAAATTCTTTAAATTTTACTTATTTTACATCTACCACTTGATTTAGAATAGAGCACAGTAAAGCCAGATGTGACATTTTGACTTTGCTAATAAGAGTAATTAACCTTAACACATCAGCATAGATAATGTGTATAAACATTCATCTCACATATGGGATAAATTAAAATACAAATTTTAAAAATACACTTACCCTGTAACTTAAAGAAATTTTGGAGGGTCACTGTTTTGTGCAAAAAATAAAATAAAACCAAGATAACTTTTCTGTTTAAAAAATCCTCCTCGTAATTAAAAACATGAATGGTTGTTCCTATTTGTGATAACTGCATATTATTTAATCTCTTTGTGTTGAATGAATGTAATCTCCCTTTAACTTCTGTAAACCTTTTGTTAGCTTGAGAATGTGATGTCCTGTCACCATGGCATAATGGTTTTGTAGGAACTCTGGTATCCCTTGTGAGGACCAGCCCCTGCCCAACATTTATAACCATGCTCCTAGCCCTTCTTTTCCACACTGGGTTTTTGAAGAGGAAGAAGAATTAGAGAAATGGCATGCAATGGGATTTTTATGTTACAAAGCAGTAGTATGTAATGGATATTACAAAAATCAGTCAAGTATAGAAGAAAAAATCACCTCCTATTAGGTGACTTCAGTGCCATCATTTTGATGTTATTTTTTTATGATTTTCTTCTTTACTTATATAGCTAATATATAAAAATATATATGTATATGATGTCCCAAGCACGTATCATGTAGCTAATAAATGTCATGTCTGAAGCAGAAGGGCAGACTGATATGTCCCTCCTTCTAAAGCTTTTACTGATATGAGAAGACAGACATTAAACAATTTATTAAAATAGGATATCACGGCTTATGATGAGTGAAGTATTGGAGGCTAAGAGAGCTTACAAGATAAAACCCAATTTCCTACTCATAAATATTTTTCTGTCCCACCAAATGGGATACTTTTTAAAGACATTTTAATAGCTGAATAGTATTACATTGTATATCTTAATCTACCTAATATCATTCACCTAGGTTTTTCTTATTTTTTAGCTGTCATATTAAAGCAGTGAACATCCTAACAGTTAAATCTTTGTTCTTGATCACAGTTTTTTTTAGGACATATTGCTAAAGGACTATTTTTTGGGTTAAAAATATGGGGGCTCTTGATAAGCATTGTCAAATTGACTTCTCTAAGTGTTGTACCTTTTTATATTTCACCAGCAGTATAGGAAAGTACCCATTTTACCATCTTTTCTGCGTTCTTGTATATTATTACTTAAAGCAGTTTTCTTCAGTAGTTTGATAACTTTTGTTCATTGCATACTTTCATTGCAAGTAGCTTATTTTACCCATTTTTTTGGTTCACTCATCTTTAATGAATTGCTCGTTCATATCACTTTCATATTTGTTGTGGGAGTGTTTGTCTTTTTGTTATTTATCACATTTGTGCAATAATGAAATTAACTCAATGGAAAAGGGAGTGAGAGAGAAGTCAATAAATTATAGTGGAGCAGTGAGCAGCAAAAAACTTTGCTATTATTTCTCTGCTCACACTCAGACACCAAACTTATGAGTTTTCCAGACCATGTACTTTTTTAATACTGTCTGGAGTTAGTGTAGACCCCACAAGTTATGGGCTCGGTCCCACAAACTGCCCCCACTCAGAGGCCATAAAGGAGTAGTGGGTCCCCAGACTACCCACAACTTCTGTCTAACTTGGCCACAAATCAGAAGTTCCTTTGACTATCTCCTTGGGTTTGATAATCTGTTGGAGCAACTCAGAACCCAGGATCACAGTTTACTTACTCTTGCCAATTTCTTACAAAGGTATTTTATTTTTTAAAATATTTATTTGAGAGACAATGAGTGAGTGAGAGAGAGAGAGTACATGGCAGGGGGACAGGGAGAGGGAGAAACACATTCCCCACTGAGCAGGGAGCCCGATGCTGGGCTCCATCCCAGGACCCTGGGATCATGACCTGAGCTGAAGGCAGAGGCTTTAACCCACTGAGCCACCCAGGCGCCCCTCCAAAGCATGTTTTAAAGGGCACAAACAGAAAACCAGATGAAATGATATTTAGGGCAAAAATCTATAAGTTCCCAAGCTCAGGGGCTGGGAGTTGGGGTTTGCCCCCTTCTGGTAATTGGTATGTTTATTAACCTGGAAGCTCTCTGAACTCCATACTTTTGCAATTGTTATAGAGGCCTCATCGTATAGGCATAATCAATTATTAACTCTGCTTTTAGCCCCCCTCCCCTCCTTGAGAATGGGCTTGGGCTAAAGTTCTTAATTTCTAATCATGGCTTGCTCTTTCTGGTGACCAGACCCCATCCAAGAGCCACTGAGGAATCCGCCAAATGTCACTTCATTAGAACAAAACATACCCCTAACATCCAGAAAATCCCAAGGGATTTAGGAGCTCTGTGTCAGACACTCTTATTAGCAAATTACAGGGGTTTTAGGAGCTCCGTATCAGACACTGGGGTAAAAGACCAATATATTAGTGGGCAATGAAGGCAAATTTTATATATTTACATTTATTTCCTTTTATTTCACAAATGGCAGAATGTTGGTCAAGTCATTTATTTCTTTGCAGAGCCTGAAATCAGCTATTGGACTCACATCTGTAATTTTAGGGCCTCCTGTGACCTGGATACATACCACGTCTTTTCACAATATTTTGTGCACTCTTATTAAAATCTTAATATATTGAGGTTCAGAGATGACTTTGCTCGATTTTTTTTTTCATCCACTTAAGATAATCAACTCCCCCCCCCCTTTGGATCTACCCATTTTTCAGATTAAGCAGGCTCACAGGGACTGTGGGCCCGCTGTTTCCTATAGTTGTTAGGACTACTGTCCAAGGAAAAAGGACAGGCATCCTGCTCAGCCCTGGTGTTGCACACTTGCGGTTATTGTTCTGTGTCACTGCACATATTTTCTGCTGTTCTGAGGATAGTGGGAAAGCAGATAGCTTTCATACTGCCCATTCGGCAGGTTTCCTGCTTCTAGTATACTTAACAAAAATGCCAGGGGAATAGTGGGCAAAATAAAAAATGACAGGTTGCATCAGTGCAAAAAATCACTTGGGAGTGTCCCTACATGTGTGGTATGAGCTTAAATGACATGGTCATGTACAAATGGCTTGAGAGGCAAAAGAAATACATTTGTTGTGTTTTCGTAGAAAAAATTTGTCTCATACTGTTGTAAATTACAATCTGGATGGAAACTGTCAAGGTGATAGAAAATTAACTTCTCCTTTGTATCAGAAGAGATCTCCATACTAGAAGACTCCGTAAAAAGTTCTCTATAATGTGGCATTTAAAATGGTTTTTGAAGAGCAATTTTTTTTTAAACATTTTGCTGCCAGAAATTAAGTTCTAAAAGCTGGCATTAATTTCAGTCTTATGTCAAGAGCCAAATGGATTAATAATGAAATATCAAAGGAAAGTACAATCTCTCACTTAAATGTTTTTAATGATAATAATGACTTAAGACTTGATAAAAAAAAGCTGAAAAAGAGTATCATTCCCATCCTGCAGTTTTCATAATAAATGAAACTTTCCTGTGGAGAAAATAGTCTCCTTTAAGACAGGTTCAGAGTAGGGCATGTCAGGAAATGATTCCAACTTGATTAAAATTTTTCTTCATATATTCAGTCAGCTCCTTATCTTGATTTTTCAAGTAGAAAAATAAATGAGAATTTTAAGCCTTAGTAAAACATTATGGAAATGTGAAAATCAGTAAACATTAAAAAGCCAAACTGAAGATCTAAATCAGTAAGTGACAATTAAGAACCTTCCAGACTTGAGGCAAACAAATGTACTCAATGATCAGACCTAACTGTGCCCAGCTAAGGACTGTCTTTGCTTTTTATACCTTCTTAAATGCAACTTTTCCAGGAATATAAATTCTGATTCTGATTCACAAGGTATGTTTTACCTTTAATTACTTCTGAATTTGAAATGATCCTGAAGGACACTGTGGTGTGTTTTGATACTGTTTTGTGTTTCAGACATCAAAATTTACTTATACATTATGTTTTTATAACATTTTATATTGAGATAGCTGTATTAATTCACACAGTCATTACGTAGTACTTTTTAGTTGTTTTGAACCATATTAAAAAAGTTTATAGAATATAATATGTATAAGTATTAGCATAGTAAATATGTACTATATCAATATTTTGATATGAGTATTTGTTATTTATTTCTAATACATTGGTTTTATTTGAGGTATAATTATTCTTTGGGCATATCTTCAATATAAACATTTTTATAATGAGCAGGCTTAGGCTTGATTTTGACTTTGACACTGAAATGTATTTGCTTTGTTTAGTAACATAGCTATTGCCCTGTATCTTTTCAAATTGTTTTATTTTGTTTTATTATATAGTTTTCCTGTTTTAAATATATTAATGATTTTATTTTATTTTTTTGAAGCATACCTTGTCCTGATAACTATCCGGTCATCTTTTCCAAAGATGGCACAAAGAATATCCTACCGAAAAATGTTAACAGTGATATTAGTAAATCAGAAACATCACTTCATGAATCATATTATTAGGGATTTGGAGATTTAAAGAAACATATCTTTTGTAGTAAAAAATAATCTTTTATTGATAAATACTATGCTTCCAAAAATTATTTCATCTGGTTGAGCTGTTAAATCCCCAAATTTGTTTAAAAAAAAAAAAACCCATCATTATGTTAATTTTGGTTGTTACAAGGAAAAATTTAAACATTTGTTGGGACACAGAGAAGAAAATTAAAGTCTACCCACATTGCTCCACGATAGCCTCCTTTCATATGTGTGATTGAACATTCTTTAAAAGCACAGTTTGAAGGATGCATTATTGTCTAGCCTAATAATGTACCATTAGATGTTTAGCCATTTTTCAGTTGTAATTTGATAATTCCAGCTTGAGGCACTAGGTGGATGCTGGAGAAATCATCCAAAATTGGAGAAAGAGGAGCAGGAACGTGTGGTAGGACTAGATGAGGGGTTAGGCTATGATTTGAAGAGTTGCTGCCACCTAGCTCTTATGTGGTTGGAAATAGTAACTTTGAAAAGAAATCTGTCCGTCCCTATTTGGAGATGACCAGGGTAGAGTCCTGGTCGTGGGTGGGACTGCCTCGTCCCTGGTGCTCAGTGTTGTCGGGGCAGAATACGTCCTCTGACAGCAGTTCATTGGGCTCTCCTTTCAGCTTCCCATCCTTCCTCGCAGTGTTAAGGGGCCTGGGCAGGAGTTGGTGTGTCTTATATGTGTTGCATTCTGAAACAGTCTTCCTACACAGGGTTGACTGCAGTTATAAAATCAAAGCTTGCGCTCACCATTAATTAATGGAGCTTGGAGAATATCCCCTAGCTGTAGGCATGGGACGGAGTTGAGGAAAGGTGTCTTCTACTGTTATTTCTGTCTCATGGATGTCGAAGGTTAAAGCTCTCTAGTTGCTCTCTGAAAATGAATACCTGTTTCTGCTGGCTTTGTATCATCAGAACTTATTACTTGTGAAGAAAATGATATACCATTAGTGAGCATTAAACTCTTAATGACATCAAAAATTCCTAATGACTAAAAGGACAAAGGAGTTATATTTATTTATTTTGATTCCTGCTGTGACTGTTTTTCTCCTGTGGTTTAGGATATATAAACAGACCAAAAAAAAAAAAAAATCCCCAACTCTAGGACTCCACATGTCTTCAGTGTTCAGCTGTATTTTTCCGTACATTTCTCAGAATTTGGTTTGAGTTTGTTGCGATATTGAAACAAGTGCCGCATAAAAATATTAACAGCTGGTTGCAGGAATCATCTGGAGGGGGTGCAGATGCACTGCTATCATGGATCTTGTCACGAAACTTTGGTGGAAATACTGTGGCTGTTAGGATTAAAGACTGCTCATTAACAGTCTTTAAAAATAGCTGTGAGAAAGGAACATTGGCATATAACGTGCCATGAAATTTTGTTTCCTATTAGAAAGCAGAAGATGAGGATATTGTTCTCACACCTGATGGCACCAGGGAATTTCTGACATTCGAAGTTCCACTTAATGATTCAGGATCAGCCGGTCTTGGTGTCAGTGTTAAAGGTAACCGGTCAAAAGAGAACCATGCGGATTTGGGAATCTTCGTCAAGTCCATTATTAATGGAGGCGCAGCATCTAAAGTAAGTAAATGTTAACTTTACTCAGCTTATGCCCATTAACAGAAATATTTCATTACAACCCTATTCCTATCCTGGGAACATATACCCAGTGTGTGTGTGTGTGTGTGTGTGTGTGTGTGTGTGTGTGTGTGTGTGTGTGTGTGTGTGTGTAGGGCTACTTTCCTCTACCTTCTTATGGCTTGTGAATTAAATTGGCAAAACACAGACGAACAGAACATGTTTACAAATTTTATTGATGTTAATATTTCAAATTTTCCATTTCTACAGAAAAGAAAGAAAAGCTAAGGAAAACTCAGGAGCTTAGATAAAGATACCATTTTAGCAAAGGGCAATAAATTATGGAGCAGTAATTAGACAAAAAAGGATCCTTAGAAAAACGGATGTTTGGGCTTCTCGGAGAGGTCAGTTGTGGGATGGTAACTAGATGGCAGGAACTAGTGGTAGATACGGTCTGCTTTATCGCCTGACTAATCTCAGTGCCATCGCTATCTCTGGTGATGACGGTCATTCTCTTCCTGGTTAGGGACAGGTGAGGGGCCATCTCAAAAGATGAACTCTATATTCAGCCAGCCAAGGGGGAGAGCAGAGAGCTCTTCCTGCATCTGCCAGTTCTCAGTTGCCTTTGGCTCAAAAGAGTCCGTGTGCCAGAGTGGCGTGTTCTAGAGTGGCATGTTCTGGTACTCTGTCACACTTACCCTGTAACACCCTTTGCTTTTCTTCAGAATACCTTATTTGTGATGAAGTAAATGGAAATCTCCGTGATCTCTCATTTTAGGATAGAATCCATAGCTTCAGGTCCCCATTTTTTGTCTCAGAATTTCCAAGCCTTAGTCATTGTAGTTGAAAGAAGATAATCCATACAGAGACTTAGCTTAGGTTCTGGGCACAGAGCTGCCCTACAAAAAGGCTCATCTTCCCCTTCTCCCCTTCTCGTGGGTCACTTAGCCTGTTTGCCAGTGGAGAGCAAGTTTCCTGCCTGTTTGTCAGGGGGCACTTCTCTGCAATTGTGTCACAGCCTTGAGCTTTTTCTTGTCTTGAGTTGTAAATAGCCTCTATGGGTGTCTCTGGAAGCAAGAAAGTAATCACTTTGTGTCCTTTAAATTAGTATGCTATTTTGGTAAACAGATTATGATAATGACTTGATTTACAAATGTATAAATGATTGAAATAGACACAGGCTGCAGTGACTGCTTAGACATTATTGTGCTTGTGTTCAATTGGGCATAATCCATTAGGATTAAGGCCCCCTTTCTTTCCCCTTGTTTTTATTATTTTTTTTTTAAACTAAAGAGAAAGCAGCTTCTTTTATAAGAGACTATTTAATAGCACTTATTTCTACCTGTTTTCTTCCCAGGATGGAAGGCTTCGGGTGAATGATCAACTGATAGCAGTGAATGGGGAATCCCTGTTGGGCAAGACAAACCAAGACGCCATGGAAACCCTCAGAAGGTCTATGTCCACCGAAGGGAACAAGCGGGGAATGATCCAGCTCATTGTGGCGAGGCGAATAAGCAAGTGCAATGAGGTAAAGTATAGGAAATAAAAAGAAGACACAGCATTTGAAATTGTAATAAGACTAAGTTTTTGTCCCAATGGACAAAGAATGGCACGTCCTGGGTCTTTCCTTCCAAATACTATAAAATTATCTTCGCTCTTTTTATTGTCTTGACTGTGGACTGTGATTTGTTCTCTTAATTCTATGATCAAAGTATTCCTAAGTGTGCATTAGTATCTCTATGGCCAGCTCCGCACATAACACTGGAAATCTTAGAAGCACCTTTAATTGGGTTCTCTTCTTGCAAACGGGGCCACACTTCCTGCTGGGAACCAACAGTTTTTCTTCTGTTCAGTAGCGTTGTACCTGAGAAAGAGAAACAATGAAACAACAATGGCTTGTTCATTTGTTTCTCTAAAATGGGATGCCTCTTTCAAAGTACCTGACAGGAGAGAGTCTTATTTCTCTTGTGACATTGTCAAAAGTGCAAGTCTCCCCTTCTGTGCTGTGTCCCCTTTCTCCTTCACTATGGAATGGAGTATTTTCCTCTTGATTGCATGCTTTGTGAGTGATAACTATTACACAAGGCCATAGCTGGTTCTAAATATATGCAGCCGTGCATAATTAGGAGTAAGTAGGAAGAGTAGCCTCTCCTAAAAGTTGTGATCATCTCTTTTCCCAAATAGTAAAAAAATATTAAGTGGAAACATACGTTCTGGCACAGTGGGTTATTTGAAAATTTAAAAGGAATTATATATTGATTTCATAATATTAGAACTTGAAAAAAATAGGTTCATAGATCTATTATAAATTATGTGTCATCTATATGAAATAGGTGGGCACTGAGAATTTATAGAGCAAAGCTTGTTAAAAATGTAGAGTTTGAGAAAAAAATGTAGAGTTTGTTTTTGTTTCTAATCAACGCTCAACTCCCTACATTTTCAAATCAACTAAAAGGAAAAAACTAGGAAATCATACAGACTGAAAATTAAATCGTTTAAGTGTTTTTCTTAATTTAAAAATCTATGTTATATATATAAGGCGAGCTGTTCAGGTCATGTTCATCACTCATGCCATCCTATAGTACATTCATATTTTGCAATGAAAGTTGGGTAGTCAATGTACAGGTGACCAATTTGGGTAAGGTTATTGACTATTGACTTATTCCTTTATTTTTATTTTTCAAATGGAGAATTTGTTAACAATAATTAATGCATTAATTTCCATAGCAACAAGAGAACAGTGTAACCTTAACTAAAAATCTCAGAATGGAGAACAGTGGGACATAAAAGAATTCACTTTCATAAGATAAATATAACTGCTGATCCCTCAGAGTAGGCTACTGGAATGGTTTTCTTGATTAACAGGTTTTTAGTCATTGCCAAAAATTATTAACTGGCCTTCTGATGTAAGTCCTGTAAAGTGCCAGTTGAAAAATTCTTGACGGTGCATTCACAAGCACATTGTTCTTTATTAGGTCTTTTTCTAAAGCTGAATAATTTCACATTCACAGGACAGTATTTGGCAGATGTTTATTGAGCATCTACTATATTCAAGAAATGTGTTGGATCCTTGGGATATGGCAGTGAATAAAAACATATGGGACTCCTTCTCTCATAGAACTTATATTCTACTAGAGAATATATCATATTCTCAGTCTCTTTAAAAATAAATTAAAATTAGTAAACACCTTCTCAAAGTTTTCTTTCACAGAAAAGCACTGGATGTACTAGGGGCACTTAAAACATTAAGAAATGTACTAAATACCAGCATCCTGAATCCAGACATGCTTTCCTCTGATTCAGATGAGTCTGTTATTCCCTAAACAGTAGCAAAGCAAACCTGTACCAGCCTGAAAATGTTTTGATAAAAGCACTGATTTTATTCCCCGTTGTCCTGTAAAACAAATGAAATTGGAATCCCACTGAAATATCTGTGTCTCATTTACTTCTGCATGTGAATTTATATGAATGAAATGATTTAAGTAAGGGAACAGCTGCAATAGACAGTAATAGACTTTAATATTCAATATTCCTTATGGTATCATTTTCATACATTGCTGGTTATTACTATTTCTTTGGAGAGTATAAGCTTATAAAACAATTATATAAAAAAAATCATATCATGAGTGCTGTGCTTTCTTGGTAATACTACCGAGAAGCCTTTTGTACTGACAGGGTTTAACTAAAGAATTATATGAAGACAGAAGAGCTCAGTTCAGCTTCCCATAAGGCATAAAATATGATTTTGCTGCTGTTGTACTTATATATTACCTTTGGAAAAACATCTCCCTGAATTACAAGAGAGTATGTGTAAATTATGTTACAGTAAATATTGATACAAGCATCCCGTGTCTTGTCATGAATGAACCTCAAGCCAAAAGAATGTGCTTGAGTTCCCTCCTTCTGGGTCTATTAGTCAGCCAGAGTCCGATCTTTGACGATATCACAAAACTGTATTTTACTAACTCATCTTTAAATCAAGGGCTTGCGTACGTAATTTCAAGCCGGAGGAGATGAGAATTTGCAAAAAGAAAATGGTTTGTACTTTGTCACATCTCTCTGCCCTTTTCTTGTATGTGGGAAGTGCTGTATATTATCTTAATATTAAAACAAACAAACAAACAAACAAACAAACAACTATTTGTCAACTCTCCACAGTAGTTATCGTCACTTTACCCAGTATGTCAGTCTACAGCACATTTGAGACATCCTCTGGAAGATATTTCTCAGGCTCTTTTGCTTGGCCTTTCAGGAATCTTGAAAGGCCACCCATCTTGAATCTGTTCTTACCTGCTGTCCTCATTTTTCTCCTGCTTCACTCTGGCTCTTCGCTCTCCCTTGAGGTTCCTTTATTTCTGCCTGCTCTGTCACTGGGAGTGGTCTCCGGGCTCTCCCTGGGCTGGGGCCTCTCTGCCACGCATGCTCCCTGGGAGATCTTCGGGTACCCCCGATGTTACCACCAGTCCCACAGCCCCGCTTCCAGCCTAGAATTCTGTTCTGGTTCCAGATACTCACTGGTTTGTCACAAGGTGCCCAAGACTTTATTTATGCTTTTCCTTCAAAACCAGTTCCTCCCTGAGTACTTCATCCACCCTGGTCTTGCCCCCTCCCCCCCAACTGCCACCACCACTCTGTGGTTTAGAAGCTGGAGACACGGGTTCACTCTTGACCTCTCAGATGCCTTCCCTAGTTCCGTAGCCTCTGCCTCTACAACCTTTCTCTCCTTGAGCCACTTTTCTCCAGCCCCTCTGCTGTTACCCCACCTCCAGCTCCATCGTCCCACAGGATTTGCTGCTGAAGTCCATCCTCCACACGGTGGCAAGGCAGGTTTTTCCCTAGCATACATTGCTCATGTCAGTCTGTCTGGAATCCCATCAGGAGGTTTCCATCCTCTCTGGGATGGGTGTCAGTCTCCATCCCTGGTCCCCTGGGACTCTGGCATCTGTGCTCCTCCAGCCTGGCCCCATGGGCCGTTGTGAGCTCCTCTGCACTGCTTGCAATTTCTCCATTGCCCCATGAACCCATTCTGCTGGTTGCCCTCACAATGACAGCTTTCAGATTTTAGTTTCTCTCACCAGAGTATTCTATAGTCCGAGTACTTACCTTCATCTAGCAGCAATCATCCTGTCATAGTTTCCTTTTTGGTTTTCTTTCGTGGGAACTATAAATTCTGAGATGGCTGGGACCATGTCCATCTGCCGTTTTCCTACCTCTCCATCACTTGATGTCTACCCCAGAGCTGACACCTAAGCACGAACAGAATGACAAGGGAAATAATCCTGGGGAGGCTAGATCCTGTGGTGTTTTTAGAAGAAAAGATAACTTAGTTATATTAGAAACTGAAGTTATAAAAAAAAAAAAAAAAAAAACCCATCAGGCATGGTAACCAAACTAATATTTTGGCAGTGATTCTGGATTTCCTTTGCTTTCTTTACATTTATTGTTCTTAAGTACATTTAAAAACATCTCAAACAATAATTGTTTCTTTAGGGAAAAAAAAGAGAGAGAGAGAAATGGCTTCCCCTTGTTTTGTGCTCCTGATTGATAGATTAACTTTTCTGGAGAAAAACTTATTAAGTCTTTGCCATTGGATAGCATAAAGCTAGAGGCAGAAACGTTGGCTATTATCACAAAGGACACATTTATTTGTTGAGGACTTTGAAGGAGATTAGAGGGAAATGGGCTAAATGCTTGACCTCTTCCTTGAGGATTGAAAATAACCTGTGTATGACAATATGCTGATTATAGATGTTCCAAGGAAATTAACATTTGTAGAAATTACTGTGGTTTAACATAGCTTGTGTTCATCTCATTGTATCTATGTTAGACATGATTTCATATAAAGCCTTGTCTTAGTACCAGTAGAGAATGTGACCAGGTGAGCCTTCTCTTCGACCCCATACTGAAGGATTTAGTCATCAGAGACTGCTTTAAAATGAGTCTCTGTAAGTTTAATCCTCTTAGAATTAGAAAGCTATATTAGAATAGGAAGGGGCCTAAGGTATCATTTATGATTCTCTTCACTTTATGTATTAAGAAATAAATGCAGAGAGGTCAAATGATTTGCTTAATGGCTGCAAGGCCAAGGTAGTGGCAAAGTAATTTAGAAGCAAGGTGCCCATTCCTCTTACACATGTGAGTGGGCCTAATTGACTGTGATTGTGTTATTCAGGCAATTTATATTCTGATTGTGTTAGGAAATAGCATACAATAAAAGGATGAGTTTTAGCATCAGTAAGTCAGTTACATTTTGGGCCTGCCACTTACAGGTAGAGTGACTTGGGGAGGTTCTAGCACCTCCCTGGTCCTTGCTGTAGCCCACAGGGGCCAGGGAGGGGGTGAGGATGGGAAGGAGATGAAGTGTTGTTCTAAATGACAACAGAACCTGGAACTGGACACTAAAGCTAAGACCACTCTTCTCCAAAACTCAAGCCTGTCTTTTTATTCATTGTTTTGTGTTTCCCTGTCTTTTGGATATTTGTACTTTCCACAATATATCATTGTAATCTAGGCCATGTACTGTGCTGTGCCCTTTAGGCCTGCTTCCACATGGCCTAGTGTGTATGAGATCTCCAAACCATTTTGAGGAAACTCTGAGTCGTTCACTTGGAAATTGATTTATTCATCCATTTATTCACCTGGCAGCTCTGTGCCAGGCACTGGGGGTAAAATAGAACAAGCCCATAAATACTGAAATGTCAGTTACTAATTAGAACCCAGTCTGTAATTTGCTGTGGAGATCATCTGTGCTGGGTTTTTGATGCTTATGGTCGAGATGGTGGGATAAAATTTCTCTATATGAAAGACATCATTTAACCCACTCATGCTTACCCACCACAACATGAGAATTTGCTAAACCTTGCAGGAAATATATTAGTTTTTTAAAAGAAGCCAAGATTTTAACTCTTCCTAAGAAAATTAGTCCAAGTATGTAATAGAAAGCATATTGATTGGACAATATCCAGTTTCTTTGTTATTATATATCATTTGTTACTCTCTGATTATAAAAGCAACATATGATTGTTTGAATATCTTTTCTAAGTGTGGAATACATTTACATTGTTCTTCAGTATTGGGGTAATTCCCAATTTCATACTTTTGTAAACAATGTTATGATAAATACTGATTCACATGAATCTTTATTATTTGCATAGATTATTATTTTGTGAAGGTAATGACCACAAAGTGAAATAGGTGGCCAGGTCAAGGAGTATAAGATGTTTTTGGACCTGTGATATCCATTTCTGTATTACTTTAGAAAAGATTGTATCCCTTTACAATGCTACCCACTACAACCAAGAGCTAATTTTTCTCTAATAGGTGGAAAGGCTTTCCCATTTTCCCAGAGGTGGAACTGAGGGGGCCAAACACATCTACTCCTCCCTGGGACCAAATTAAGTTAGACTGGAGAACATTTTTTGCACCTCAAACAACAAGCCACAAAGTGGAAGTTGTAGTTCTTTTATTTTAGTTTCTTCTTCTAATTAAGTTTAACTTGGAGAAGGTTTTTATGTAAGGAGACTTACAGGGCTTGGAACTAGCCTAGGTTGCAGACCACTCTGGGTCTCTCTTCCAGGACCCCTTGCTCTGCCTCTCACCTGTGCCGCCATAGTGCCCCCATGGTATGTTTCTCGTTCTTAAACTCCTTTTCTTGCAACAACAAAAAAAATCATCGAAAGATTTAAAACAAAACTCTGCACCCCAATCAGGTTTTTTTTTTAAAGAAATTAAAAGCCATTGTATCTTCTGTTAAATATTTATGTAGTAGGCTACTGATGTCTTCATTTAAATCTGTCTTTTGAGATGTAAATTAGACATGGTTAGGGAGGTAGGGGAGGTGTAGACTCTTTCCCATGAAAACATTCAAGTGTGAGTTTCTTTCTGAACAGGCACCTTACTGTTTTTTCTCTAGAAAGCCTGCATTTGCTTTTTTTTTTTTTAATGGAATTTTTATTTGATTTTCTAAAATTCTAAAATAGCCTCTTAGATTATTTAGGGATTTCTCATGAATAGCTTTATAAGGATTTTGTCATCTAGAAAATTGCATTTATCTGGTTCATTTAAATGTATCTGTTAAGCAAATGTGAGGATATGTTGTTTGTCTTATAAAATAAATTGTACAGTAAGTAGGTCTCATTTAGATATTTGTATTGCAAGTTTCTTCAGTGTATGTGCTCATTTAAAATTTTTTCAGACGTATTTGTTCTTAAAGGCATAGGGTATTGCTTTTGTTTGTTTTTGTTTTTACCTCCCCAAAGTACTTTGGAATTGAGGCATAGTATTCTTTCAGAGAATGTTCTTTTTTTTACATCAGAGACCTTGAATATTTAATTTACTTTTTTGTGAAGCTGTCAGTTGTAATCTGCAATTTAAAAAAAAACAACTAATAAAACAAATCCTCATTTCACAATTTAAACCTTATTGAGTCTAATTCACTAGCGCTGTGAGTTTATTATTCTCCTGCAGTTTGACGTGCCTCCAATTGTAATTGTGTTGACCCTTCAATGCATTAAATCTCCCCAGTGCTTATCAAACTGGGAGAGATAAGTCTACAATTCGGAACTTCATTAAATATCTCATTTATATTAAACAGATGATAGCTTCTAACAGAAATAATAATTTGTTCCAATGAAGGAACTGCAACCATTGTGGTTTCCTCTGTTTCGGATGTGTGGTCCTCTCTCCCACTTGGTGGTGCTGTGCTGCCCAGCCCCCCAATCTCCCCACCCCCCCATCCAGCCCTCCACGCCAAGCCTTCTTTGTCTCTGGCTGCAAGCCAGCACCAGAGTGTCATAAGATATTAGCCTATGGGGTTAACCTCAGAGCCCACATTTGGAGGATTGCTGTTAAGTGTGCTTTGTTCCTCCTTGAAGCAGACTTGTTTCAAGGCCTTCTGAATATAGGTTCCTTATTCACAAAAATAATTTTTGTGAAGAATCTGACTTACGAGGCACAGCTGTTTTAAAGAATGCCACATACTGTTTTAATTCATGATGGAAATTGACCTATATTTTTTGCTTATTTTTTAGAACCTATATGTTTGTGACAAACACATCTTTGCCTCATTAGAATATTTGCTCCTTATTTCTATATTGTTTGTATACTATTAAAGTGTTTTTTTTTCAGGTACTCACTATCGTAAGATTGCAGTAAGAGAACAGAATAATTTTTTGCTAGTTTCTAGCAGGAGAAATGTAGACTCAGTGAATTGTTCAAGACACCTGAGTTCACAAGTGGTCTTTAGGTCTTGTAGAGTAGGTAGTAATTCTACCAGCACACATGGAGATGAGTGTTAATTGTGAGGTGTATTTACCTATTATAGATATAAAAAGTATAGCTCAGTTCCGGCTTCCATTCTGATAAAACATGCTTTGTGCAGAACAACATCTCATAAAGAATTCAGAATTAAACCATAACTTAAATTGACTTCAGCAGATACTAACAGTCAAATTGAAAAAATAAGCAGCAAAATAAATTTAAAAAAAAAGCTTTTAATATACATATTTTTCCTCCAATGGTTGCAATCTGACAGAACTTCATGGGAGGCACAGTGTAAAGTGGCAGAGAAAGTTGGTCATTAGGCAGAGCTGTCATCACAAATTATTTTGGTACAGGGTGAAAAGTTCTAGTTCATTTGGTACCCAGTTGGATGCAGGCCTTGGGCAAGTTGTTATAATTCCCCCATGCTGCTAATGGGCCTACAGTTCTGATTTTCCCTTGCCCCCTTTTCTCTGTAGCTGAAGTCACCTGGGAGCCCCTCTGGACCTGAGCTGCCCATTGAAACAGTATTGGATGACCGAGAACGAAGAATCTCTCATTCCCTTTACGGTGGGATTGAGGGGCTTGATGAATCCCCCACGAGAAATGCTGCCCTCAGCAGGATAATGGGTGAGTCAGGTAAAACTCTGTTTATTACATCTTATTTTTATGCTTTCCTGGTTCACTGGAAGGTTATTAATGTAATATTAATGTAAAGCAGGTCCATGTTTTTAAGAGGAGAAAGAGCAGGTTCATTATAATCATCCAGGAAGTGTTAATAGTGAAGAGACTGAATCAATACATTGATTTTGTTAAGTGAATTTTAGATCCTGTAACATGTCGGGGGTTGGGGGGGAGAAAAGGAAGAGGTCACGTGGAAATATATTCAGTGATCAAGATGTGTTTAGCTTGTTTGAGAGTAGAAGTGAAGCCATGTTTTAGGAAAGTCAAGATTTAGTGGTTTATGACAAGGGGGATTCAAAGTCGTGTATCTTTCACAGAAGCACTGTTTATAGGGAGAGGAACATGTTCTCCATGTTCGCATGTAGATGAAATATTCACATTTATTTGACTTGTACTCAATTAGGATGTTACCGTTTTTAAGTTGCATCTCTACTTTTTTAAAGCCCTCATTTTAAAATCCGGACGCTAGTATTTTGCATCCTTTGTTTGGATTCAGCACCATACTGTCTGCTTGGTCCCCAGTGGGTAATGAGGTTATTAGCACTAACTGCAGCCGCGCAGCTCTCTCCTAACAGATCCAGTTAATAAAGACTTGCTTTGCTACAGGAGTGGTTGGATTGACTGAGTTGCTCATCTTGGGATTAACTTGTGAGAGTTTTCAAATTTAAAGCATAAGAAGCTGTTTTGATTAAAATAGCACCTGACATAAAACACTTTTATTGCTGGTGTGTTTCGCAAGGCTCGAAAGTAAAAACCTAAATTTAATGGCATTTTGAAACATTTAATGAAGATTTAATACAATTCACGTTTCTGTTTTGAAGCTTCCTTGGAACAGGAATTTATTTCCTTCATCAGTGGACGTTTGTGGGAAACCTATTGACAAGACATTTGTGTACACACTTTTGCTGTAGATACAAAAATGAGTGAGACACAATCTTTGGTTACAAAGAATCCTCTCCTGGGCATGACAGGAAAAACACATAAAAATGACTAGTAGAATTTTCTGGTCTTCCTTTGGTCCTTCCTAGCTTTCTAGTTTGGCAAAGTTGCTAAATTCTCAGTTCCTTATTTTGTTGCACATAGGACTTAGACCTGCCAGCCCTCTGGTTTTACATTGTTGATAATTTTCTTTTTTTTTTTTTTTTGCCTTCTTGGCATACATGGAAGTAAGGGAAAGATGCTACAACCATTGCGTACCCGTTAGGAGACACATAGTACACAGAGATCACCACACTCATCTTTGCTTCTTAATGATCATTCTCTTCACTGCCATTGCATTTTCCATACTTTCTTGGTTTTGGGGTAAAACTTTATCTTTGTTAAATACTTTTTTTTCATTAATGAAAATTCAGACCCCTTGAGAGAGAAAGAGAGTGCATGTGTCCCTGGATCTGTGTGCAAACAAAGTGATACGCTGTAATTTCCCCTTTATTATAGGAACATAGGACTTGCCATACTGAATCAGACCATTGGTCCACCAGTTCCTGTAACCTGCGTCCTGCCTCCAATCCCTGATGCTTCAGAGGAAGGCTGAAAAACTAAAACTAAAAAAACCAAAAAACCCCAAAATTCACCTAGTAACCTTTTGAAGTGCTGTCTATGAGGAGTTGAGGATTCCTTCATTTTCTTCATAGTCTGTTGCCCTGATTTTGTTAGCTGTGGCTTCATTAGTCCAATTCTGTTTGCACTGCTCTTGTTTTCCCTTCCCTCCTTTAGAGATGTAATGGACTTTTGAGGCTCCAGATGCCTTCCCCCGGGCAGCAACTTCCGTCCCAACTCTGTGCTTTGTGATCTTTGTGATGTACTGTGCATGCCCTTTTGGGTTGGGGTGAAAGACTCTTTTCCTTTGTTGGTAGGCCAAGTTAATGTTGAACAATTTGGGTATTTTCTTAACATAGTTTTTTACATATTCTACTGGAAACTAGGAATCCTGTATAGTTTTTGCCCTGAGAAATGTATATGCTTAACCTGATCTGTCTTGAGTTTTACAAATTGGAGAACTCAGTCTTCATTAGTCCGTATTCCATTATCAGTGGTCCTAAGAAACAAATAGTTTGCTAAGTCAGTTCCACTTAGAGTTAGAAGTCCTGCCAAGGTTGTTAGCTTACAACAAAATGCCAGAATAGGGTACCAAATATCAGATAGTAGAGCACTGAATTTCTGTTAACCTAAATCAATACACTAGTATTTATTGATATGCATAGTATCTAGGTACATGGAAATTTCTCAGGTAGATTTTGTTGGTTACTGATTGTCTTCTATATTTAGAATAACCCAAATGTAGACACTAGTGGAGGTAATGGTATTTACTTTATGATCTTCTCTGATTCAGTAGAGCTTTGTATTGAAATTCCAGCTGATTACTTTAAGAAATGACTGTATGAAAACAGGGTGAATTTTCACCTAGAAAGAGAGAAAAACCCTCATGTGAGACTCTAGACCAAAAGGAGCTTTGAGGCTCTCTAACTCATTTCTGTGGGGACATATCTCAGGAGAGAAGCTTCTAAAAAATAAATCAAAAAAAGGAAGGGATGTAAGACTTGGCAGGATGTCAGGGGTCATCTGCCGCACTCTCCCACTTAACAGATAAAGGAACACTGTCACAAGATCCCATGGTGATTTTTTGTTTTATGTTGTTTTTGCTTATTTCCTGTTTCTAAAAGTAGTCCTCTCTAGGGCATAGTTAGACCACACAATAAGGATTAGTGATGCCCATACCTTATTAATATCAATTTATCCATATCTTTAAGCAAAAGGCATTAGACAATCTCCAGAAGCTGTTCCATTCTGGCGGCCACTGTGTTAGAAAAATCAGAAAAGCTCATCTTTGAAAACAACCTTAGAAATCATCTACTCCAGCTGAATTATCTTCTGTTTAGAGGACTAGGGACCAGAGAAATTCAGTGACGAGTCTGAAGCCACAAGGTTTCTGTGTTCCTGAACCAGTTAGGATATGTCTTTTCCTGAGGCATGAGTCCCACATTACTTCAACCTGGATTGGTCTCCCTAGTTTTTGGTCGGGTCAACCAGAGTTGTGACCAAGGCAAGATTCTGCTAATGTCTTCTCTGTGGGCCTTCCTGCCACTAATCATGGATTTTAATCCTGGATATTCATCAAAAATAAATCTCTAGAGAGCCAGCCTAGGATTTCTTAATGTTAAAAGACTTAAAAAAATGTCTCCTAAATTGCTAGACTGCCTTAACTATAATAATCATTAAACAATAACAGGCATGGTTAATTTAACCAACATGTTCATTAAAATACATCTCAAGTTGACATTTGGGAACATGGAATCGTAATTTTTTTTTCCAAATTTTAATCTGAAGAAATGTTCTCTTTAAGGTCAAAATCTGGTATATTCATTTGAGAGTTTAACCTCAGTAGTTTTTATATTCATACATTTGTGGTGAGTTTAAAAAATACTTATGCTCAGCATAATTTTATCTTGTTAGAAATTCAACATTAAGAAATGGAACATTACTGTTATTTTTATTGTGAGTCAAATCACTGGAAAACTTTTCATCTGTTTCTAGTGTCATGAATGGTATTGCCTTCTGTGTAAATGTACCAATGAATAAATGTTTAGTAAACAATCATTTCGTATCTCATTGTTTCACTCCTCTATAAGATATTGATTGGTTTAAATTTTAGTTTGTAGTTTGTTGGTTAACTAGTTGAGGAGGGAGGAATATTTATCCATCAAACAACAGATCAGAGGCTTCTCAGGTCACGCTTGGAAGGTTTCACATTTATGATGTGCACACATCATTAAAAGGTATTGTCTATGTGGAGTTTGGGAAAACATGGAGTGAAATAATTTAGTTGTCCATTACTCCTAATATAGTCCTGCATCCAGATTCGAAAAGTATAATTCTTGGCGAGCATATTAAGAAGTTGGGAAGCTAATGAAAAAATGTGAATTCTCAAATCTTTTGAAATATTAGCCCCTAGAATCACTTGTGAGAGGAAAAAGCTAAATTGTTTTCTTATTATTAGGAAAATTTCTTACCATTTATGTATAAAATTTTGGATCACTTAAGGTACAATATTGCTACTCAACACGGCATATTATAGAAGGATTGTCATATGAAGAACCATTCAATGTTCCATATTGCTTATTAGGCTGTCTCCCAGAATATATTGTGTAAACCCAAGAGTTTTAGTTTTTGTGTTTAAAAGCGAGTGCACTATAATTATATTGTAATTTTTCCTTCCAGTAAATTTTGCCTTTGTGAGGACTTGGCATTTAATGCTGTGACACGCGTCTTGTCAGTGGTGAGCTGTCAGAGATAACTGTGGTTTTGTCATTCTGTACACTTTTGGGGCAAAAAGTCTGTCTTGAGAAGGAAATATTTCTTTTGGTGGTAGTCCTAGGATGTCCAACTTTATTTATGAATGATAATTTTTTAGACAGATTCCTGTCTTTCTGTACTGAAGTCCTAGAACTCAAGTGGTAGTAAATGAATAATTTGAATTTAGGAGAGGGAAACAGTTAAATTTAATTTGCTTTATAATCATGAGCAATCATAAAAATTTGCTAGTTTTCACAGTTTGTCAAAATGAATGCATTTCAAATCAAAATAATGTTTTTCTTGATAAAATGGTATGTTGCTGTTTCAGTGAACTTATACTATTTCTGTAATAAAGTAGTTGGTGCTAAATAATGAATGCATTTGAAACGTCTAGCACATCGTCTTTTGTGGGTTGTCCTGAAAAGATACATATCAACTTAATTTTTGTTCCTTTTTTGAATGTCTAGAATAATATGTATTTTAAAAACCTTCAAGCCTATATATGCATCCCATAATTGCCAAAATCATGTTAAAACAAAAAGTCATCATTTGCACATTCTTATGAATGTTTGTTTTAAAAATTAGATCTTAAGCCTGATGTTGAAATGTTAAAAACTCTCCACATGTTGCTGTGGTGCTATTTTTAAAAGTGGCTTATAATAAAGGGAAAGAGCACCCTGTGTAAAGTGTAAAATGGTGCTAGTGTTGGGAAAGGACAGCAGTCCGTTTCATTTGGGTGGGAGCCAGTAGAGCTGGCTTATCAGATTTGAATATTGGACTCCAAATGAGACTTGTCCCATCCTGCTGTAAGGTGATAGGGAAATTGTCAGTTCTTGCCCTGTTGGGAGAGCCAGCCTGGTGGGCCTCCATCGCACCCTGATGTGTGTTTCTGTGTGTGTGGACTCTCTTGATGGATCCACTTGGACCAAGGCCTTGTCCAGTGAGGTTTTACCCAGAAGTATGGCACAAGGTTTGAGGAGGAAGCCAGAAGTATGGAAGTTTTCAGGAGGAAGATGCGTCATTGGATTCCAGCTTTATCTTTAAGGATTCGGGGCTTGAATCATAATTTTGTCCCAAGAAATATAAACGTCTGTCATGCTGATCCATATACCGGAGCAGATTTCCCTGAAAGAAACTCATCAGTAGAGATGGTTGGGAGTCTCTCCTTACCAAGAACATTATATCCAAATTGAATAAATAAAAATGCACAGACCCCACTGTCTTGGCCTGAAATCCTTCAAGCAGTGAGATCCTATCTTTTCAAGATCACTCCCAGCATCTCCCTGCGAGGCCTTGACTCTGCAGGTACTCATCTTTGAAGTGTCAGCCTGAATGTACCAGGAGCTTTTCTCCATCATGAATTTAACGATGTTGCCAATGCGTAAAATCAATGTCATCATTTCTCCTAGCAGAAAAGATCACATTCATCTTTCAAAGCCCAACTGTGAGGTTAACTTTTGTGAGGATCCCCGGCGTCCTCTGCATCCAGCCACCCAGGCAATTACCAGCCCTAGTGAAGGCCATGGTCCTTTTTAGCATGTCCTTCACACCACCAGTCAGTTATCCCTGTTTGTTTGTCCGTCTCTTTCTCTAGGCTGTGGGCTATTTGGGGTCAGAGATTTAAGTCTTTCTTCCATCCTTGCTATGTGGTACGCGCCCAGTGAAATGAGTGGGGAAGTGATGGATATAAGTCTGCAGGGCTTCCCTATAAATTTCCTGGTAAAATTTTTCAAAGGACTTTCACAACTTAGAATCTGTGTAGCATTTTCACTTTAGGAGACATTCTGGAGATCATCTGTGGCTTTAGGGAACCTGAGTCCAGTGAAATTGGACACTATGCCAAGAGCTACAGAGCCGCTGAGTCAGAGAAGGGAACAGACTCGAGGCCTCCATTTCACAAAATTGATTTGCGAAAAAATAAATTTCTTTCCTTCTGTTTTGTTCCACCAGGTTGAGCAGACGTTTGGAAATTTAGCCTTTTTCTAATGTGACATATTGCCATTCTATATATGCATAGCCCTTAGATCGATATCTAGAATTTCTCTTACTTTTCTTTCCACTGGGCAGGTAAATACCAGCTGTCCCCCACGGTGAACATGCCCCAAGATGA
This sequence comes from Procyon lotor, assembly GCA_028646535.1. NCBI lineage: Eukaryota > Metazoa > Chordata > Mammalia > Carnivora > Procyonidae > Procyon > Procyon lotor. The sequence goes on from CM053611.1 coordinate 111,532,946, forward strand.
CACTGTCATTATAGAAGATGACAGGCTGCCAGTGCTTCCCCCACATCTCTCTGACCAGTCGTCTTCCAGCTCCCACGATGACGTGGGCCTTGTGACTACGGACGCTGGCACGTGGGCCAAGGCTGCAATCAGTGATTCAGCAGACTGGTAAGATCGCATTTCAGGCTTGGAAAACATTACTTAATTGCAATCACCTTCATTTTATGTTTAAATGGTCTATCATTAAGCACAGTTAATCAATTTTGTTTTATGGCAGTGTTCTGTTTTCATGGTTTTAATACTCTTAATTATCACTCTTTTAATAAAAGAGTCCCCTCCACCCCATAAACTTGCCCCGTTGCTTCAGCATGTCCAGAACTGTACTTACGAACTCAGCCAAATCTACTCACCAAAAAGACCTACTCATTTGTGAAGTTCCACTGTTGGTTATTTTAGATCTGTTTTAATTTGATGAATTTTTCTTTTATTAAATCAGTTCTAAGCAAATCTCTGAGGTGACTGAAAGTTGGTAATAATTAGACAACTTTGGTCAAATTAATAGCTGCTATGCTCTGGGAATGGGAGGAGGCTTTTTAAAGGTTGGTTTGTTTTTTTTACAGTGCTGTAACCCTTCCTGCTTGCTTCTAACATTGTGACTTTTGGGGCAGCCTAATGCTGTTTCTTTCTCCTGATTCTTCCAAAACAGAAGAAAGCATTTGATATTATCAAGCCAATTCATGGCCCATGAGTGTGGATGTGTGCCTTAATTCCCATGCCTTGTAATTATACACATCCATAAGCCAAAAGGCAAGTCCCTCCCAGGGATGACCTTATGAGGTTGTAGTGAAAATTAACATAAGCCACGTGA
>CM053611.1:111534292-111547571 GCA_028646535.1 Procyon lotor
TGGAAGAAGACACAGAAGAAAGTTCAAGATCAGGGAGAGAGTCTGTATCCACAGCTAGTGATCAGCCTTCGCATTCTCTGGAGAGACACATGAATGGAAACCAAGAGAAAGGTGATAAGATGGATAGGAGAAAGGATAAAGCTGGCAAAGACAAGAAGAAAGACCGAGACAAGGAGAAGGACAAAATGAAAGCCAAGAAGGGAATGCTGAAGGGCTTGGGAGACATGTTCAGGTAAGTCTTTACCGACCCAGAGCAGACCATCCGTAGACATACTTGAATGTGAGGTTAAGCACAGACTTGAAATTGCTATCTTTGAATTCAACCAAAAATGTTTTCTAGTTTTCAGTCTTCACTGTTGCACTTGTAATTCCTCAAGGATTTCACTTTAGTTATTTCAGACCATTGTAGCAGCCTTAAAGATGATCTCTTGCCAACCATGTAAATAACCGTGAGAGGAAGGAAGGACACGTCTTCATGTTAGCAATGCATAAGAGTAAAAGCCCCATGGAGACAAAGGGCTATTAAAGCGGTGTTTGTTCTTTTGTGTGTGTGAACAATGGTTCATTATTTAAATTTAACATAGAGCTCAAGTTAGTGGTAGCATTTAAAGGTTCATTAATAACAAGTCTAATAAAAAATGTTACAAATAGAGCTTCAATTAAGCTGTGTTGATTAATTTAATACTTATTACTTCAGTCTGTAAAGATTTCATTAAATGTAGTCTCTGGCTGTTTCCTGACAGTTGTTTTTGTGTCCCTAAATTATACTCTGGGATTACTTAGCATATCGTTTTTTACAAATCATTGCTCCACAGTAAAAGTGACAAGTTGTTCAGAAGTTGCACTGAAACTCTCCCATAAATGTTCATCTAAGGTGATTTATAATATTCAAGCATTTAATGTTAAATATAAAGATTGCTCGATTGTTCCATAAATTAAACCCCTAAACATATCAAGATGATTGTTTCAAATTGAAAACATACAGCATAGCCACTTGACTCTTCAAAAAGTAGTTACCCTGTATTAGGAATCCTTTCCTTTTAACTTTTTTTTTAATTGCAAAATGTGAACAGGAGTTTGTATTTTCATGGAATTTCTTGATTTATGATCCTGAGGTTGACCTCAGGGAGTTATAACTCAGGGAGTTAAAGATACGTCAAGCCTGCAAAGTTGAGGACCCAGAGCCACACAACACAACAGATGTGCTCTGTACATGTCTGATTAAGCCGAGTGCATGGACGAAGTAAACTATAGACCTAAATAAAACAAAACCTGGTCTATTAGCGGCATTAGCTTTCATTTAAGTACGGTGGGATTTCCATCTCTGATGCTTCAGAGCATTGGGATTTTCCTAGTTTTACATTAGAGTTTTTCTTGTTTATATACTCCTGAATGCTTTTTTAGTCAGATCGTCTTTCTTCATTTTAGGCCGTGTCCAGGAACACCTATGGGATGAAAATGCTCTAGCGGCCACTTGATTTCAGTTTCTGTATTAGCCGGGGGGCTTTTCTCTCTGTCCGTGCAGATGGATAGCGTGTAAGCTGGCACTTGGTTATGCATGACGTCAGGCCCTGGCCAATCAATTAAAATTTAAGGACTACGTACTACTGTCTTCTTTAATTTAGAGAAAACGAGATGGGAAGATACCTTCCCTAGACTTACACGTTCAGCGAGTAGTGCAATGTTGTGTCCAGGTGCCCTTCTGGAGTCACACTGAAAGCCAGTGGCCTGTTGGTTTTTCTCCTTTGTTGGCCAACATTTATCTGACAGAGATAGTGTTCTGTCCTTCTCTTGGAATCAAAAAATAAGCAACTTTCTGCTGTGTCTTTATAAAAATATGTTATAAATTATTTTCCTTATAAATTTTTTTTTCTGAATTTACGACTCCAGAATAAGAGAGGCTTTTTCATGGTAGAATTTTTCCTTTGGGGGTCAGAGGAGTGGACAGAGGGAACCATGGGAACATGTATGTTTCCCTAGGATCCTGAATTATAACCCAACATCCACCTTGTTGCTAAGTGTTCTGTAAAATACTATATGATGTTTTCTCTAGACCAGATTCTATAGATTATACCTGCACCCTGTAGTGAAAGCCAGCCTTGTGATAATTTTAATTTCAAAGGCCTGTATATTTTCGAAAACTAACTTCTATGTTTAGATGTTTAGGGCCTAAAGGTTTTTTTTTTCCCCCTAAACAATTAGCTTGTATTCTGTCTGTGTTTAATAGCTATTAAAGAAAATCCCTGATGTTGATACTTTTTGGGGAACATAGCACCAGCGATTTGCTAGAATCAGCCCACGTCAGCTTGTGAGAGCCAGTTGCTCAATGCTTAGAAAGGTAGCCAAACAATTGTTAAACACAGCCATTATGAAAATTAAGTAAGTTTTATAAAAATCAAAAGCAGTAGTCCAAATTTACCAGTTACTATTTATTTTATTTAAAGATTTTATTTATTTATTTATTTGACAAAGGGAGAGAGAGAGATTACAAGTAGGCAGAGAGGCAGGCAGAGAGAAGGGGGGAAGCAGGCTCCCTGCTGAGCAGAAAGCCCAATGCAGGGCTCCATCCCAGGACCCTGAGATCATGACCTGAGCCAAAGGCAGAGGCTTTAACCCACTGAGCCACCCAGGCGGCTCAGTTCCTAATTATTTTATCATATTTTGCCATGATCTCTGCTTCTGATGTTATTTACCCCTCTTGTGTTGGCATGGTGCCAACGCCTTACATGGGTGCTCCAACACAGCTCTCACCAGCCGAGAGTCAGGTGCTGCTGGTTGAATGTGGGCCGTGTTGGGAGAATTTACACGATGAAAGCATATGAGTTCCACAGAACAGAGCTGCTTCTCCTAGGAGAGCAACTAGCCACCAAGAATGTAAATCTGTCTTAAGCAGAGACTCGGTATCTTGTCTAGTTTTCTTGAGCATGGCTGTCTTCCATCTGGGTGCAGACCCCTGCCTCATTCCTTTGGGAAATGGTTGAAGCTTGCCAGACACTTCTTGAAAATGATCTGAGAATAATTTATTAAACATAAAATAAGCTTTTTGTCTGATTGACTCTTGGCTCTTAATCCTTCCTTCACACCATTATTTTATGTTCTTCATATTGGAGAAGAGTCTTAAAGTGTTGTTAGATTTTTCAAAACATTTTGTAACTACCTCTCATACTGAATCTCACTATACTCTCAGGTGGATTCTTTCATGTTTTCTTTTTTTTTTTTAAATAACATAGGGAATATAGTCAGATTTAAAAATTCGTCTCTTCCTTTCTTTTTGTGCTCTTACGGAGAATAGTGTTTGATTTCCTTAGCAGTGTTGCTTTTAAATAGCTTAATCAAAATGTGTATGTGCATGTATATTTCTTAGAACAGTTTGTAAGGAGGTTAGAGTGTGGCGGCCTAAAGGAGGCCTGAAGTATGAACCAGGGACATGCATGTGTCTGTGTGCGAGCGTGTGCGTTTGTGCATGTGTTGTTACGATTTTGTTTCTGTGTTTTAGTTCACATAACAGAAAGATAAAGCTAAGGGGCAGGCATTAGATATTGGGAGTCTAGCTTTCTGGGTACATGAGCTTTTCTTCTCTAGTCGCTCAAGGAGGTAATAATATGTTTTTCTTTAAAAACAGGCTCACGAGCTCTCCTCCACACCATCTCCCTCCATAGCTCCCCACAAACACACATACTCTCTTCCTACCCCTATAGATCATCTATGATTTGGGGTTCAATTTGAAGAGGGCCAAATATACAGACCTTGTTTTTAAAAGGGCACCAGAGGAAACCATGGCACCTTCTGTAGGTATTTTTATTTATTGGTATATTCAGAGGACATGGTTTTCTATTTCACACATTGAATGGTAGTCACAAAGATGATTTAATTATTGATAAACAGCTCTAGGAAAGAATGTTTTGAGTCCTATGAATCACCCTTCTGTTTATAAATTATGGAGTATATCAAGTGCAAAAGCTGTCTTAATGCAAGTTTTAAATCACAAATTCAAATCTATAAGAAATCAAATAACAAATGTAAAGTGTTTCATGTTTGTATGAATTTCTCCTTGTATATACTACATCTTATTTTGCACATAAGGAACTCCTATTGCTTTAATTAAAATGGCTTTGTAGCTAAGAAACCAGAGTGTGCTTACTAAATAGGTAAACATGACTTGTAAATGTAATCATTCTTTGTGCAAAGTGCAGAAGAGAGGGAGAGTCTGGAATTTTGAGTCTTTGTTTATGTTTGATTCTCAGATGCTTGGCTATTCAAATTTAATACTATAAAGTATTTTTGAGAATTCTGCAGTTGTATGAAATTGTCCCTAAAGAGGGAAGGAACTAAATCTGCCCTTTAGAAGGAGAGAGATCCATTATTTAATGTTTTAAATGTGTTCATGTTTGAAGGAAAGCAACAGCATTATTCAGGAACATTGCTTTTGCCTGGTTTCCATCTTCAGATTGAAATAATCAATACAATAATAAAACCCTTTATCAGGACAATATTCTCCGATAGTAAGTGTTAAAAATTACATGTTGCTTTCCTTTTCAGCCCTGGAGTCAGTACAATTTGATATTGCTTTGCCTAAAAGATTAGAATGGTTCTCTTTTGAGTGTCATAGAATTATATCCTCAAACTGAAGGTTTCCTAGAAGTGACCTCACCCTGCACATCTCAGGTTCATTTTGTGCTTTTGTCCGTATGTGACAGCTGAGAACCTATTGGTATGGAAAAGCTAAAGCAAAAGTAATGCTGCATTATTACCATTAAAATGGAATCCTCCAATTACATTTAAAATGATTACCTGGGTCCCTGCAGCATTGTTTTATTTAGTTCTGTAAGAGGAAATAGGTAATTTAGTTTGAAACCTTGTTTGGTTGAAATCAGATATACTGCTGTCTTTCCCCTTTTAGAATATGAGAGTTTTCAGACCACAATGAACATGATCAGATTTTAAGACTTAATGTTGTAGCTTGGATTACACTCTTTAGGCTTTGAGAGAATGACAAACAGGAATAACTGTTGCTTCCCTTACCTGTTCTTACTAACTGTGTGTCTGTACCGTGTTTCTCATTTAGCCTTGCCAAACTGAAGCCTGAGAAGAGATGAACAACAAAGCAGATTCAAAAAGGTCTCGAGAAGCACATATTTGCACAGTTGATTTTTAAAACAAACAATAAATTTACTTTCAATGAATTCTTAGTGGCTGTTGACGAATTTTGTTTACGACATCAGCAGTTTCGATGGTTTGGTAATTTCCATATTAACCAATTTGGAACTTTTTCATCTTGATTTTGAGCTTGGGGTTTAAATTACTGCTTAAAAAGGCAGAGAAGTGTTTTTTTCCTATCATTTTTACTAGCCCCTTTTCATAGTGGAAAACCATAGTCTAGCTGCTGGCGTATTCAGAAATCATCAGCACACACCAGTCCAATGTTAGAATCTGCTTTCGAGACGATGTAACATACCCGTTTGGTTTGTGTGACACAGTAGCGGAGGACCCAGGCAGGCAGCAGGGAGGCCTCTGGGTTGGGACTGTCACCCCCACTCAATAACCAAATCGGCCAGTTTGCAAGGTACTTTTGAGCAAAGTTGAGTCCCTTCATAGGTTACAGGGTTCAGACAAAAGATGGGGGGGGGTTAGGAAAAGAGAGGTCTGTACTTGGGAAGGTGGCTGACCCAGCAAGTCCTTCCCAGGAAAAAGTAGAGCTACTCCAGCAATAGTAATTCTGAGGTTTGCCGAGGCCATGGGGAGTTAAGAGCACATACCCTTTTATAGCAGTGTTTCTGGAAAGAGTCTGCCTGACCATGAGTTGTAATCACCGCTCTCTGAATGTGTGGGTAGGTCTCAGCCTCTCCTTCCTTTAGGAGGAAGCCTTCTGCTTAGAAGAAGCCTTAATTCACCACCTCTCCATTCTTTGTGTCTTCAGAATGGCAGGCAGGACTCGATCTAGTTAGCTTTATTCCCTGAGAACGTTGGAAACGTGTTGTACTTGAAAGTAAGTGTGATGATGAAATAGAGAACCATCTCATAAAGGGTGTTGAGGAGCTGCGTTGTGCGCCTGTGAGGACGGAGCTCTGCCCAGCTCCGCCAGGCAACAGCCCTCACCTGCATCCCAGGACGGAGGCTCCCGTCAGCCTGTTTATTTGTCGATGTTGGAAATAGCGGGGCTTGTAGATTTTTATGGCTCAGGCCTAATTGCCCTGTGAGTGAACGTGACTGGTTGCATGTTGGTAACATTAAATGGCACCCAGTCTAAACTGCTGCTGATTTAAGGAATGCGGTTAAAACACATCTGCAGAAAAGTCTGCCCATCTGTGTGAAAGACAGGCGCCATACTTTGTAACAGAAAAGAAAGGACTGGAGAGATCTCGTGTAATTTTACTTGGTTTCTCGTTTGTGAGCTGGACAGAGACAAGCCCCATGGTGTGAGTATACCTACGGGGAGGATCCCTCGGAATATGGATCGGAGGATCCCTGTGCATCCCGAGGACATACTGTGTGCTTCTTCTAATTCGAATGGAGACAGAGGTCCCCGTTTTTACCACAGGAAAATTAAGTGTCAGGCTGACCTGTTAGCAAAGGCGAGTTTGAGGGTAGCTGATATCATATTCTTCTCGAATTCTTCTCTTTCTTGTTAGCAGTTTTAAATAGAAAGCCCCTGACATCTACAGCACGGAAGCTGACTGCGAGGAAGCCGGGGGAGGCACAGAGCATGACGGCGAGGCCTTTCTAAGACCTTTTCTGATGCTCCTTAACGCTGCCTTTCCACAGACCTGCGGCATGAATATAGAATGCCCGTGTCAAGGATGACACCTACTTCACAGTCTCTGTAAAGCAAACCTTTTCGTAAAAGAAATTTTTGACAGTTCTGAGATGCTAAGTCAATTTCAATTCCAGACAGTGTAGAAAATGGAATCTTTTTTCTGCAATTGATGTGAAAATTGAAGGCTAGTGACTATTCACTCTCTAATAACGCAGGGTAAATAAATACGATCACACCATTGAAAAACGTACTGGAAGACAGGCCAGGCTAATGACATTTACCACAACATATACTGGGAATATTCTCTCTGAATGTTTTTATTTGTTACCATTAGGGGTTCTGTATCTTTCACATTAAATATAATGGATCAGAGTACCTGGTATTCCTAAATATATTTTTATGAAACCACAAATTATTATGTAAAAGTAATTGATTCTTTCAAATAGTCTTTTAAAGAATTCCCTGGTGAAGTGACCTCTTACATAATTGAATGTTGGATGGTTTTCTTTTGACCTGTTTAATAATAGCCAATTTAGAGACAAAAGACTGAAATTGGATTAAATTTCGTATCCTAGTGAAATGACCACGTCTCCCACTAACCTTTCTACTTATCTGTTTTAAGCATGGATGAGATTTAAGGTAAGGCCAGGATGCCTGGATCCATTCTGATCCTCTCCTGCCCATTCTGGCGAGTGGCTCCAGCCCCTTCTCCCCCTTTCACCCCCGGCGTCAGAAAGGATCGCCCTTCTCCACTGGATCACTCACTTTGTCCTACACGGTGCTGTTACTTCCTCCAGCTTAGATGGAAGTCTGTTTTCACCTCCCTTCCCTTTCAACTACTACCTCCTTTTCTCTTCTGTGCATCCAAACAGACCCTGTGATAAATTTGTGTTTGTCCTCTCCATTTTCCTGTTCTCTCTGAAACTCCCTTTGGTAAAGCCTCATCCCCCTGGGTTCCTAGTCTGTGTCCGTGCAGGTCACCAGGGACCTCCTCACGGGCCGTCTTCCCCGTGTGCCTGCACCTCACCTCGGTCTGCCCGTAGCACTTGGCACATTCTTTGAGATCACCTTCCATTCTGGCCTCTCAGTTCCATCTCCTTTGCCAGTTCTGTGCCACGCTCTGTCCTTCAGATATTGGAGCTCCCTCCACCCAAACTCAGTCCTTAGTGCTCTTCTTTTTTCTCCTTTTCAGTAACACAGAGTTTTTCCTATCTTAGGAAATAGCCTCTGGACTCTAAATATAGTCTGTAGGCAGATGACTCCCAAATTCACATCTCCCTTCTGCCTGGGCGTCTTCTTTGAACTCTAAATTTGTGGGTCCTCTTCTTTGCATGCTCACTTGAATGTTGACACCTAATGCGCTTTCAACTCAGTTCCAGGTATTGCTTCCCTTCTTTTTTTTTTTTAAGAATTTATTTATTGGGGCGCCTGGGTGGCTCAGTGGGTTAAAGCCTCTGCCTTTGGCTCAGGTCATGATCTCAGGGTCCTGGGATCGAGCCCCACATGGGGCTCTCTGCTCGGCAGGGAGCCTGCTTCCCCTCTCTCTCTGCCTGCCTCTCTGCCTACTTGTGATCTCTCTCTGTCAAATAAATAAATAAAATATTTAAAAAAAATTTACTTATTGAGAGAGAGAGAGAGCACATGTGCACAAGCAGGGAGAGGCAGGGCTAAGGGAGAAGCAGACTCCCCTATGAGCAGGGAGCCAGATGCTGGGCTCCATCCCAGGACCCCGGGATTATGACATGAGCTAAAGGCAGATGCTTAACCAGCTGAGCCCCCCAGGCCCCCTGTTTCTTCCCTTCTTTAATAATGGCAACTCCGTTTTGGGGTTTTTGGGTTTTTTTTTTTCAGTTGGTTAGGTCCAAAACTTTCAAGTGATCCTTGACTCTTACGTTTTCCTTACATTCCACATCCAGTCTATTGATTTACAGAAGCAAAGACCCACTTGGTTTATAATTTCTATAAAGCTCTGGTACTTTTCCATACCCCTATCCTTCGGCTCCTGGATTTCCGCAGTAATCTTCCAACCACCTTTCCTGCTTCCACCTTGCTTCTGTGCAGTACATTCTGAACCCTGCAGCTAGAATGTCATTTCCCTCCTCTGCTCAACCCCCAGCAGCCTTCCAAGGCATTCAGAGGAAAGGTTGAAACCCTTAGGGTCACCTGTGGGATTTCCCCCCCTCCCCCCAGGACTTGCTTCCTACCCGTAGCCCTGCTGACCTCATTCCTTCTCCTCTTGCCTTTGCTAACTTCACACTGGCCACACTGGCCTCTCCTCCCTCACCTGCCAGGCCCGCTAGAGCCTTTGTCCTTGCTCGTGTCTTTACCTGGAATCATCTGTTCTCAGACACCCACAGGTTTGTGAGTGTCAGCTTTTCGGGGTGACTCTCCAACCTCACCAAACAGCACCTCCTCCCACCGTGACATTTCTTGTCCCATTTTTGGTACTGCTTTCTCCTCCGCACTCACCACTGCCTAACACACAATGTATCACACTTGGTTTAATAAGCGGTTGATAGCGGCAGGGATTGTTGACCTTGGCCCTTGCCTGGCGCATCGTCAGGGCCCAATGAGTGTAACAGAGGTCAGGACGCCTGTATGCTGTCAGTGCATCCTTAGGCTTCCCTCGGCCAGTCTCCGCCTCGGTGCCTGAGACGTTGCAGGCTGTGGAAGGAGGCTCTGCTTCTCTGTACAGAATGCCCGAAGTGCCTTGGGGTCATACCTCCTCAGAGCCCTTGGCAGCCAAAGACTCAAGAAAGTCCCCGTAAATGTACTCCCATCCCTGCACCCCAGAGGGTTTGAATGCTCAGGTATAAGTCTCCTCCCTTCATCCTGGCAGTGCGGTCCTCAGACCTGGAGCACAGCAGGCCCTGTGAGCCTGTCGGACATGCAGAATCCTAGGACCCTCTCCAGACCCACTCACAGCAGAGCCTGCAGCTTAACAGCCTTGGAGATTCTTGTGCACACCCCGGGGGGGGGGGGGGGGGGAGGCCATGCAGCCCCTCCCAGCCTGCTTCCTGAGTTTGCCTGTGGGACTGAGCTCCCCTTGGCCACAGTGGTGGCAGGCTTGAGAATACTTCTTTTGGGCTACTTTTCCTCCCCCGCCCATCGTGTCCGTACTCCACTACCATTCCATTAAACCACTGCCCTGAATCCTTGTCTCAAGATCTGCTGCTGCTGAAATCCAGAGTCAGATGTGTTTGTTGAATGAATGAATGAATGAATGAATCAGGTTCCCGAGTAAGCAATGACAGTGTAGCTGAGGAATTTCTACCTGGAGTAATTCTGCAGTTTATAACAAGCTGTCACACCATGCTGGTGTCTGCTCCCATCTTTGGAAGATGATGTCACTCCAAAGCCTGTCTGTGACTGCTTGAGACAGTCCCCAGAGAGCAGGCCTTTTCACACTCCATAGGTCTACATCATGTCCTTTGGTTTATTGTTCAAGTTACCATTTTCCCTGCTCTTAGTAGCCATAAATGATTTAAGTATTCTCCATTACATCAGACTTTTAAAAAAAAAGATACAATTTCCAAATTGCAATCCTTCATGCCAAGCGGCCCCAACCTTCAGGCTTTGGATTGTATCGTTGAGAGGTCACAGATTCAAGCAAGGAGTCAATGTTGAAATTGCCCTATTAATACCTTCCTAAGCCTTAAAATGTCAGGCTCAGCAGATGGTACAAGATTTTGCCCCTAAAAGAAGTTGGAACCCTTGTTTTCCTCTTCCGAAGCTTCCCAAGCAGCAGAGAATGAGCCAGTGAAACTGCCCCCTCCCGTCGGAAGACCACACCCATGGCCTTGACAGCCTGGGTCCCCCGCCGGTGCCACCACCCATAGATGGTGCTCTGGAGTTTTCTCCTTTCCCTCCTCCCCTGAAGGGAGGACACTCAGCTGAGCACCTGGGGCCCAGCCTCCTGAGGCCTGGGATAGTCCTGATTCTTAAATGAGGTGTAACTTGGGAGTGGAGACTCCCAAGATACACCAAGATACCTTCTTAGTTGCTCCTTCAATACCATATTTAATATTTATATATTATATATTACAACTTATATCTGTCTTGTGTTAAAAAGACTGTCTCTTTTTCTAGTTTATGTAACCATTTCAGTCCTTATAAAAAAAAAGAATAAAAGAACAAGTTTACATTCTCTGTCCAAACAAAGGAACAGGGACTTTGAAATGAATTGAACTAATACAAACTAACTGCATAACATCCCTACTGTCTGTATGAAGGTTTCTCTGTTTCTACCCTCCCAGCAATTTAGGGCTTTATCCATTATCACCTCTCAGCACCCGTTTCTGATTTCATTGGGTAACATGCTGGTCAGGAGGATGTCTCGAAGGAGAGAAAGCATCCCTCATGGATTGTACTAATGCCGGTACTATGGCAAGTAGTTAGCATTCATTGGGTGTTGATATTGGTGGACGTCAGCTAAGAACATTATTGCAATGACTCATTTAATCCTTTATGATAACCCTACGGGGTAGGTGCTCTTTTTAATCACCCATTATAGATAAAGAAAGTGAACATAAAGGTTCAGGAGGTACTGATGACCAAGGTCATACACAGGCCCATGGGTAGAGCCACACCAAATTTGAACACCGATCTACCCCTAAGGCCATGTTCCTACCCACTCTGCCGAACCAACTAAACCTTCTTAGCCTCTTCCAATGTGTTGGGCTGCCCTGACACCCAGATGAGAGCCAAGATGGCTAGTGGTTAATCACATGAAGTGCCATTGCTATTGTGTGCTGGGAAAAAATAGAGATCCCCGTTGCTAGCTGGGAAGTGTGGAAGTTAGTATCTTTTGAGCCAGACTTTTAACTTTCGTTTCTATTTGATTTCTTAGCATCCTCTGTCTGTGGTCCTTTCTCTCCCAAAATAATTCTTTTTTTTTTTTTTAAAGACTTTATTTATTTATTTGACAGAGAGAGAGATCACAAGTAGGCAGAGAGGCAGGCAGAGGGAGAGGGGGAAGCAGGCTCCACGCTGAGCAGAAAGCCTGATGCGGGGCTCGATCCCAGGACCCTGAGATCATGACCTGAGCTGAAGGCAGAGGCTTTAACCCACTGAGCCACCCAGGTGCCCCTCTCCCAAAATAATTCTTAAGGCCTCAGGAGTTTTATTCTTAATTTAAAAATTACCAATTGCCATATCCCTTCCCCCATACCTGACCCTCAAACCTGTCTACACAGTACTCTGAATGCTAGTGATGATTTAAAAAATGAAAAAAAGGTTAGCTCTATGCCTGCTCTCTTTTTTCAAGATGGCCATTTAGTCCTATAAATGCTTTAAGTCCTTTACCGTTTTTATACCTCCTTTTCCCCTTACTGTGTACCTTCTTATACCACAGATCTTGCTTAATTGTTGCTGTACCTTTCATTTTCCCCTGTTAAAACAATCATGAGGCCATGTATGTTCGCAGTATTGATTTCCTCTGTGAATCTCCTGATGTCCCCTATGTTCCTGTTGTTTTCACCCTCGCCCTGTCAGGGCTCCCTGGATTAGCAATCCTGCTGATCCTTGGACGTGCCACAGAGACCTCAGCTCAGCCTTTAGGGAGCTTGGAAGACCAGTGTGGCTTGAGGCTGCCTGTCTCTCCAGCACTTCTCCTTGTGTCTGTCTGGATCCTTGTACCTGCCCAGGGCACCTTTCCATTGCTGCTTCGAGGGAAGTAATCTTTTATAGAATTCCTGCTTTAACTGCTTTCGTCATTAGAAAAGCATCCCAAGTTTACTTTGGAATTCCCAGAATTTCAGGTTTCTTTTTTATCTTTTTAGGGTGTAGTGTTAAAAACATTTTTTTTTTTAATTGAGGAAATGATAGCATCAATTTAATCTTACCATAGGGTGATTCTGGAAGTTTTAAGAAAGTAAACTTTGGACCCACTCTAAGATAGTTATTCTGACAGGATGGACATTTTCACTTGATGAGCTTTCTTTCTAGAACATAGCAACAGCCAGATGCTTAGAGCACAGTGGCAAAGCACTGATAATTGTTTATGCAGGACGTGTCTACTACACACCTGAGTTGTCCTAGCCACACTGGGGAAAGGTGAGTTCCCTTAAACGAATTTAGTTTCCTGCATCTCAGCATTCAGGTACATGTATTTGCAAAGGAGCGGTAAATCTCCTGATGGGCAATCATATTTCAGCACTTAATGAGGAGTATCCTATGAAAGACTAACTCTCACTGCTCCTTTGCACATTGGCTGCTGAGAGCCACAGATCTGGAGCCAAGGAAGTCTGCAGCCTGATGCCTCACATTTCCTCGATGGGTATTTCTGGCATGAAGAGCCATTTTCCTGGTGGGGGCTGGGTGTGGGCTCCTGGCCCTGATCGATGCTCCAGGGGACGGTTCATTCTCCTGTTGTATCCATTCCTGCCTCACCCTGCCAGCAGGAGCAGCTTGTACTCTGAGGCAGGCACAGGAAAACATGCGTCCACGTGCCTCGTGTGAAGAAAAACTGGGGGAGTGCAATGACTTCTGAGCATTTTAATCCTCACCTTCAGAAACTGTTTCTGA
>CM053611.1:111547671-111586740 GCA_028646535.1 Procyon lotor
CAGGGGACGGTTCATTCTCCTGTTGTATCCATTCCTGCCTCACCCTGCCAGCAGGAGCAGCTTGGACTCTGAGGCAGGCACAGGAAAACATGCGTCCACGTGCCTCGTGTGAAGAAAAACTGGGGGAGTGCAATGACTTCTGAGCATTTTAATCCTCACCTTCAGAAACTGTTTCTGACGGTGAGCAAGTGGCTGGCTGTGGAATGGATAAGGCTTCTTAGTCATTTTGAGGCAAAGCCATTCATATGTACATTCGACTAGTGTTGGCTGGGGGCCTGCTCTCCACCGGGGGCTGGGGATTCTGGTGTAACTGAGAGAAGACAGGCCCCACCACAGTGGCCCTTTGGAGGGGCCGGGGAACTGAGCAAGTGCGCCCGGCCCACACTAGGAGTCAGAGTCACCTCCCTCCAGAAGATGACATTTAAACTGAGATCCAAAAGATGTTTTCTCTTTTTCAAGGGGCTTCTGGGGGAAAGGGGTATTTTGCATCAGTGGGATTCAGACTCTTGATAACGATCCTCAGTAGGAAATATATTTTGCCTTGCAAGCCAGTGGACCCCCAAACACAAGTCACTAAAACAAACATTTCACAGAATAATGCTTGCCCTTCCTCCATGGGCTGTGCTCTGATGAACTTGCTGAGAGGCCGCTGAGCATAGTGGTGAAGAGCCTGGACCCCGAGGTTCGATCTCCGGGGTCCAAATCCCAGCTGAACACTCACCAGCTTTGCTTTGGGAGCAAGTTAATGAAGCTCTTTGTGCTTTACTTTTCTCACTTGTGAAGTAGGCATAATAATGGTGCCTGCCTCACCCCCTTGTTTGGAAGCTAAAATGAGTTATGGTAACCCTTCCCAGGCACCTCAGAACCCGTCCTGGTATAGAGAAAGAAAGTGCTATGTAAATGTTAGCTGCTCTTGGCTTTACTGTTGTTATGTTGTAACTCACTTTTTTGAAAATGCTAGAGGAGTCCTACCAGATCGATTTTACATCTTTAACAGGTTGCAACACACAATTGAAAAATACTGTTTCAGTGCTGGAGATCCTGTAGGTTTGCAGTGGGTGGGGAATGAGCTATTAGGGACACAGGTGGGCTCTCATAAAGGACCCCTGGTATAATTTGTACCTGACGCTGAGAAACCTGAGAGGCCATTCAAGAGAATGGCTTGATGTATTTACATTTTTTAGAAAATTAAAAGAGGACCATAGCAATGGTGTGTGGTGGGAACTAGGGAGCTGGCCCAGAGTGCGTGCTGGGAGCTGTGCTGTTGTAAAACCCGTGGCCAGCCTCGGGGGTGGCCGTGGGGACAGAGATATGATGTGTATTTCTCAGGAGGCACTTAGGGGACTTGTGGATTTGATATGAAAGATGAGAGAGAAAAAAGAGTAAGAAATAACTCCTATGGTTTTGGCCTGAGAAACTAGCCTGCTAGAGGTTACACTAATAAGCAAGCCCTGGAGGAACCTTCTGTTTGGAGGAAGTGCGCCCTGTTGAATCTGCTGGTGCTCGTGTGTGGCACGCCCCCGTGGACAGTGGATGTCACCGGGGAGCTCATGAGTGGGAGGGGCTGTGGGGCTTCGGAAGTCGAAGACAGGAAAGGTGACATTTGGAACCGTGGGAGGATTCATGGAAGGGTTTTCTGGGACCTGCGTATGCAGGGGAGGAGGAGCAGGTGAAGGCCAGAGTTCTGGGGACTCTTCAAACATTGGGGGGCAGCTTAGTGTGCAGAGTGGGGTGGTGGAAGGTTTTGGTGACCAAGGAGAGGCTGCTGCAGATGGAAACCAGAAGATTATGATTGTTGAAGCCAAGGCAAGAGTGTGTCTTTTGTTAATCAGAAGGATGTGGTCAGCAGTGTTTGTGCTGAGAGGGCAAGTGAACTCAAGGGCCTGATTGCGTAGGAATTCTAGCATCATACATGTCACTTACCAGTCGTGGACGGTTACCCATTTTAGTTTTTCTGTAGGATGCCAGAATCCACAGAGTCTCCAGACGCTAATGCTTGTTCCAAGTTAGAGATGTATTAATTCCTATTGTAAGATGCCAACTCTTTTGTTCTCCAACACTCTCAACACAAACGCAGAAACCTGTGCCAGATTTCTGTATTTTTGAGCCATAGAAATAGCATTTTAAGCGACGTATTCATCCCAGTTGCAGACCTTCACAAAGAATTACAAAAGTTAGGCTATGAAGGATTAATTTTAACAAATTTAATGATTGGGTTTTGTTGACCCAAAGAATGGGATCCATTCTTCCTTCAGTGGTGGGAGACTTTCTCTCCATTTTGTCCTTCCTCCCCTGTGTTGGCAGGTGTGTTACTGCTGAGTCTGTGACCAGATTGAGTATGGATCTGGATGACATAGGCTGCTCTGAATTATAATAGGACCTTGGTTCCGATTTTCTCTTGTGTTTACTATTATGCCCAGATTTTGAGATCCCCAAACACCACTGGGGACCGAGTCCGATGCAAAAGCAAAAGAGCCTTTATTTGAGCTAGCTCGAGCTCAGTCTCCCACACTCACCAATGCAGCGGCGTGATGTAGAGAAAGAAAGCGAGTTTCAAAAAGCACCGCAGTTTTATAGGGGCCAGTTGCCAATGAGATTGTAACACACACAGAAAGTTGCATAGTCATGTTAGGCCACACACAGGTGGCCAATTGAATTACAATTTACCCTATAGTAACTGTTAAAACTAGCCTATCGCTCTGGTCAGAATTGGCACACAAGTTTGGCGGGGGAAGAAGTCGGGGTTTACATTCTTTGGTGGTTAGGGGTTCCACATTCCTATTGGTTAACTCAAACTAACTCAAGGGCGGGCTGGACAATATTCTGACGTTCTGTGGTTTTTTCCTCAGGAGCAGGTCATGTGGGAGTTATACACAAGATGGCGGGTGTAGTACAAAATGGAGTTCCCTTGCTCTGCTCTTCATTTACAAAACAGTAGATGTACTTAGGTCAGATAAATAGCTTGCTTCCTTACAGTGCCTACTTTAAAATTACCTTTTTTTGAAAGCTTTTTTTTTTTTTTAAATTGTGACATTTAGCCATTGTAACACATAAGCAGGAGTCCTCACTCTATACTTACATACCTTTTCAGACTCTGTTTCCCAGGACCTATTTTCTCAAGATTCATGAGTGCTTCCATTCCTGTGGCTTCTTAAAAAAAAACAACAGAAAAAAAAAACCTGATTTACCATTTATCTTTGTGTTTCAAGGCAACCGTGTTCATTTTTTATGTTCTATCCAAGGGGATATAAAATAAGTTTGGGATATATTCAAACTAGTAATGCTTTATGTAAACTATTGAAATTGGCATATTGAACGCGTGCACATTATTTTTAGTTTGTTGCCTTTTCTGAAGGGTTCCTGGATGTGCTCTGCCTATCTGCCTCATTTAAAAAAAAAATTTTATTATTTTTTTACAGGCGTTTTTAATATGAATCATTCTGTATATTATATACTTTATATCATGGTTGCATTCAAAACATTTCAACTAGATTTCTTTCTGGGAATATATTTCCCATGAAAATATAGAGTTATGTATATTTCCTGCTGTGACGCAATTTTGATTTCTTTTGTATTTTCAATAATAAAATAGTATAAACTAAGTATCATTTTTTAAAAAGTAGAAAACGTAACTAGTTAGCTATTGTTTGGTCATAGATACCATTACAGTCTTTAAATAGTTTACTACTAAGATTTTTAGATCTGCCTTCTCAATTTTCATGAACAAATAGAAAAAATGTATATAACATTTTTCCTATGGAACTCTTATTTTGGAAAGGTCCCATATATAATATAGTTTTATCCATACGGGTGTTATTATCTTTACTGTCAAAATTCCATGCTTTTACTCTTAGAGTAGACCCCTCTCTATGGAGTCTGGCAGAATTCCTTTGAATGTTATTTTTCTTGTGGGATGGAAGTTAGGTACTTCACTAACGCAGAATTTTCATACTATTTGCAGGTAGTATGGTCAGCCATGGGAAAACCCCTTTTCATTTAGAAGTGTCCTCTTTTCTGTGTATACATGCGGCTGGCAGGCAGCCAACTAAGTTATAAAGAAACACTTACTAGCAGCCAAGGTAATAGCAAGTATGTGAAGGAGTCTCTAGTCACCAACTGTAGAATATCCAAATAGCATCAGAAACAACGAGGAGAAAATGAAAATCATTTCTGACTCATGGAATGTTGTTTTCTTCTCGACTTCATACTGAAAGTCTTTCAGCTGGAATTACAGTGTTAGCCGAAAGAGATGAGGCTTTGGGTGGGTGGTTGTTTTTCTGTTTTCACCATTAATTCCACTCTTACAGTCTTGGAAGCCTGCGGCCTCCCTCTTGCCACCTGTCAGCCACCCTGGGTTGACCTTGAGGGTGACATCTTGAAGAGTAGTTGCTGGGAACTGTGGGACTGAAGAGTGAGGTATTGATGGGAGGGTGGGATCATTTACAAAGATGCTGCAAAGAAATGTTTTTTCCTTTTCTGTTTGGAAAGCCTAATAGATGAAAGGAAACTCTTTCTTATCTCCCTGCCTTTATCTGCGACAAATTGGTTTGGTTGCAGCACAGACCCAAGGAACTGTTGTTTAAATGAGACAAGGCTTATTTGTCTCTAATTTAAGTCTGGAGATAGGCAGTCCAAGGCTTGTATGCTGGGCCCAGAGTGTCAGCAATGTCACCCCTTTCTGTTCATTCATCCTTATTACATTTGTCTTTATTTTTTTAATTGTGGTAAAATAGCCATAACGTTTACCATTGTTTACCAATGTTTACCATTGTTACCAATGTTTACCAAAATGTTAACCGTTTTTTTTATTTTTATTTTTTTTATTAACAGATAATCTATTATTTGCCCCAGGGTACATGTCTGTGATTCATTGGGCTTACAGATTTCACAGCACTTAACAGCGCATACCCTCCCCAATGTCCATAACCCAGCCACCCTATCCCTACCTCCCCACCTCCCAGCCACCCTTAGTTCGTTTTGTGAGTCTAGGAGTCTCTTATGGTTTGTCTCCCTCCCCATCCCTTCCTGTTTCATTTCTCTCCCCCACACCCCCCACAAACCCCCGCCTTGCTCTCAAATTCTTCATATCAGAGAGATCATGTGATAATTGTCTTTCTCTGACTTATTTTGCTTAGCATAATACACTCCAGTTCCATTCATGTTGTTCCAAATGGCAAGATTTCATTTCTCTTGATGGCTGCTTAGTATTCCATTGTGTGTGTGTGTGTGTGTGTGTATCTATATCTATATCTATATATATATATCACATCTTCTTTATCTATTCATCTGTTGATGGACATGTAGGTTCTTTCCAGAGTTTGGCTATTGTGGACATTGCTGCTATAAACATTGGGGTTCACATGCCCTTGTGGATCACTACATTTGTATCTTTAGGGTAAATACCCAGTAGTGCGATTGCTGGGTCATAGGGTAGCTCTATTTTCAACTTTTTGAGGAACCTCCATACTACTTTCCAGAGTTGCTGTTCCAGCTTGCATTCCCACCAACAGTGTAGGAGGGTTCCCCTTTCTCCGCATCCTCGCCAACATCTTATCTTAACCATTTTTACGTGTGCCGTTCCATGGCATTAACATTCACGTTGCTGTGTGACCATCACTACCGTCCATCCCAGAATTCTCTTCATCTCACACATCTGAAACTCTGTGTCCTCTAAACACCAAACCCATTTCCCCCTCCCCACCCATAACAACCACCATTCTGTTTTGAGTCTCTCTGAATTTGACTATGCTAGATACTTCATATAAATGGAATCCTACAGTATTTATGTCACTGGCTTATTTTGTTTAGCATAATGTCCTCCGGATCCATCCATGTTGTAGCATGTGTCAGGATTTCCTACCTTTTTAAGGCTGAGTAATATTCCACTCTACATATATCTCACATTTTGTTTATCCATTCATCCATCAACAGACACTTAGTTTGAATCGATCTTTTAGCTTGCGTGAGTCATTTCACAATGAAATCGAGTGTCTTAAACATGTATTTCTACCCTGATGGTCACTTCGTGGTTACAGCTTGAGCCATCTTGCCAGAATTCTAAGCAAGAGGAAGCAGGAAGGGGGAAAGGGAACTTTCAGTGGAATTGGCCCCCTTTCTACAGATCACTCCCTGAAGTCCCATATCATTTCTATGAGCCAGAATTTAACAATAATAATGATAAAACAGTTAATATTTATGGTGAACTTATTTGTGTCAATGCAGAGTACATGTATAATTCATTTAATTCTCAATATAAACCCATGAAGGTGGTTGCATTTTACTAAGGAGGAAATTGAGGCTTAGAGAGGCTTAGCGAGTTGTCCAAGCAGAGAGAGTCGTAGGGCTGTGCTAACACAGCTAGTAAGGCAAAGCTGGGATTTTGACCCAGAAATCTGGCTCCAGTGTTTATGCTCTTAACTGTCTTCTACTGTCTTCTGTTCCTGTTCTCAAAGGTGGCTGGGGAAGGTAGTTTTATCCCAAGTAGGCACATTTCCTCTCCCTACCAAATCACGGTTCCATTTCAGAGGAGGCCAAGGAGAGTGGATAACTGGCAACCAGGAGCACCTGCTATGAGGAGTCTGCTCCTGGGAACTACCTTTCTGAGTCATTGTGTCTGAAGGAAGGTGGAGTCAGGCCTCTGAGATCACAGCTGCTTTTTAGCTCTGGGCTGGTGTTCGCCCTCATTCTACTGTGCTGGCCAAGACCTGCCAGGACTGGCCAGAGCATTTTGGCTTAACCAGAAAGACAGGGTGTGGGCCACAAATACTGGAAAACCTTATTATATGCACCTCTTGAAATGGTCATGGTCTTCCCAACTTGGCCTAGAGGAGCCACATAGACATGAAAGAAGGAAAGAATATATAGATATTTTTGTTAGAAAATCATATCTATTATTTATTGAGTGATGATTTCTGCCTTCAGGGTGCTGCATGCTTTAAAACATGATTACATTTCATCTTTGCTACTATTTTTTATAGATAGTATTTTTATTATTTAATAGCACCAACTATCATATATCAAGTAACCCATGTCTTTCTGATTTTGGAATGCAAGCTCTTAATCAGTGTTCTCGTGTTGATGATACTGACTTTGGTGCCTTTTTAACCTGACTGATTTTTACGGATATATTCCCCAAATGTATTCTTGGGTAATAGCATGCTAGATCTTACCTTCTGAGACTTAGAGGGTCATCTGCATTCAATCTTAACTATCTCAGTAGAAGGAAGCTTCTTTCTTTAGTGTTTAGAAAGTAGTCCTGAAATAAATGGGGCATACCTTTTACTATCCTATGAGTCCTGTTCTTATTCTTTGTAATAAGATAGGATATCACATTGAACTTCATTGTTTATCTGAAATCCTAGCCCAGTAGTCCTCAGGCTCCAGGGTTTTGCCCCCCAGGCTTCTGGCAGTGTCTAATGACTCCTTGCTTATCATCCACGGGGAGGGGTGCTAGCGGTAGATACAGTTAGAGGCCACGGATGCTGCTGAACATCCTGTGAAGCAGGAGAGAGCCCCCTCCCTTACCCCCAGGCCCCCCACTGCACAGCATTGTCAGGGCCAAAACTTCAAGAATGCCAAGGTTGGAAAAACATTGCCCCTGCTCAGTCCCAGCCTCTATGTGACATGTCCTTGGGTTATTGATTTTTAGACAAGTCACCCAAATGCTTCTGTGTCTTATGTCAGGTTGTCCTTGGATCCTTGGATCCCCCATGAGCAGCTCACTTCAGTTATTCTGTGTGGAGGAGCCCTGTGCTGTGCATTCTAGTGGGTGCTAAAGAGTTAGAATTATACTGAAAATGTTCAAGTATGTTGCAGTCTATCTGGTGTGTCGCCCTTGAGGATGCTTACATAGTGATCCTCCTTAAAGTTTATTTTTAATATGATCTCAGTGTCCTAAATAAAGATTTTACTTCATGAGCCATCAGCGTATAAAATAACATGAGGAATCTAAGAGGCCTTCAGAGAGGCTGTGGTCAGTCTAACGGGAAAAGAAGATTCTGTGGGATGTGGATTTGAAGCTCTATCTTCCCAACCTGGCCTCAACCCCCTGCTGCTTCACCTCTCATCCTCAGGTTCCCATTCACACATCTTCTCGTGATCTTCTAAGACCTAAATGAAAGAATATGGATGGAAAACTTTTTGGAATTGTAAGGTGCTGTATACATCTGTCAGCTCGTGTTATTTAAGTTCTTTTCTCACGGGCTTTCTTCCCTTAGATTACTTCTTCCTGCATTAGTTTCTTAGTTTCTAGATAGGTATGCTGAGTGCCTTTGCTAAAAAGGATGTATGGGTTATTTCGATCATTTGGGGTAGAAGTCTATCTTTGTATATTATATACTGTCCTCAATAAAGTGACATTTGCTAATACCCCCTGATTATACACACTCATTTTGGCCAGTTTCAAGCTTCAACCAAGGAAAAGCAGCCTAATGATCTCCCTTCAAAGCAGCCGTAACTGGGGAGACTTGGGAATTTAAACTGAGACCCGAGGGCTTGGCTCTGGTTTCAGGATGGTTTCTTGGACCAACTGGGCGCACTCTTGCTGAGCTCCACTTTTTTGGCCTGCGCCTGCCTGGGAGCCAGTAGGGCTGCAGACCACACAGCAGGCCGGGCCGATGAGACCGTGCCGAGGAGATGGAAATCAGCTGCAAGGAGAGGAATTCCAGGCCAGTGCACAAATCAACAAGTTCTATATTTAAATGTTTGTTGAACTATTTCGTCAAATAAGGAAAAATGTGGCTTGCCATTTGTCACGTTTCCTGTTCCCTGTTCCACGAGGGCTGTGCTGATTGGAGATGAGACGGTAAACATGTCTCCTTACTCCGAGGCATCGTCACTGGAGCTCCGGGCCATCCCAAGATTTCAGATCCTCCCTAGCAGCTGCGCTCTGAGCCACAGTTGAGTCATAACTCAGAGGCAGGGCTCTGTGTCCCAGTGGAGTGAATCACAGCACAGAAGAGAAGAGGAGCTTCTTTAGAAAACGGCCATGGCCATTTTCCCGTGTCACCTGGTCCTCGACTCTGTGTGTGAAACTCACCAGGACCGAAGCGTGCTGCAGGAACTCTGACTTTACCTGGGTGTGTGACCGCGAGGCCTTTGTTCCTTGAGTGGACAGTGCCACCCAGGGAGGCCCGGGCAGCCAGCAGCCAGGGCAGGTCTCCACTTCAGGAATTAGGGGTGGCCTCCAGCTCACACCCCATGGAGCCCTTTGCTGGGCCTTCTCGAACGTGTCAGCTCCCTACTATTAAATCTGAATATGCAAAAGATAAAAAATGAAAGTCGGTGCCTCTTAATTTACTCTGTAGAGAGTGTTCTCTAAGAAATGTGAATCGACAGAAATTGTTTCCTCTCATCAACAGAAAAAAGTGCTGACTGACATCTTCATTTTACAGATAATGAGATCTTTGGGGAAGTTTTAATCTTTTAAAGTTTCCAGGAGCTATACAAAAGGTCTCTCCCCTTTCCATCCTCCAGTCATAAATGATCATGTTTTCTGTCTTTGTCACTTCCCTTTGCTCTGTAAACACAGAAGTATAGAATATATTTGAGAGGGTTTCCGCTGTATCCGCAACTAAATATCTCCTGTCAATAGTTAAAACTTGGACTTTGACTTGCAGCGCATATTTAATGGAGGGTGAATATTTCCAGCTCAAAAAAGATATTCCAAAATTGTGCCTGTGTTTGCATTGCCACGGGAACATTTATAACCTGGATGCCAATTTGAATATCAGGTGGATGGAATGGAAATTATTAGGATTATCTCTGGTACTAAATACTCCCGATTCTTTGTCCTAATAGGAGAAAAAGGCATAGAGTAACACATCTTTCTACCTTTTACTTTTTCTGTTTTTCAAGTGCCCTTTTGAATAGATATGTTTTTTGACTTAGGTCTCATTAGCATTTCTTATAGGGACTGCCTTTGGGGCAGTACCACTTACTAAATTGTTCTGATGCTTGAGGAAAAGGAAAACCATGGTAACCAGATGTAGGGTATGATTATTTGCCTCTGACCTGGCAAAGTGTTGGATTTAACAAAAGAAGCTTAATAGAAATGTTCAAATTGACCCTTCTCATCACTTGGGCTGCTCAGGGCTCAATCAATCTCTCATTATTATCCGAGTTATTTGAGCAAAGGCAGCAGTGATAGTATTTTTCATAATCACTTCTTGAGCCAAATGTAATTTGCAATTTGGAGTATTGTATTATGAAACAATAATGCATTAAAATGAACAGTGCAAGAATTAGGAGCATAATAGTAAAGAAAGGATCCAGAGAAGTTGTTGTGTGAAAGGCACTCTCAAAATCATTAGAAGTGGACAAGACTGATTTCAATGCCAAATTAAGCATTTAGAAAAAAAATCAGAATTATGTGTTGTTTTTATTATGTTTAGGTGTGTGTGTGTGTTTATTTTATATATATCATTTATTATAAAATCAGTGTAGTTAAAGGGGAAACAAAAAATATACTTTTCATATTATTTGCATCTGCACGTTTGGTGTTACGGGGTTTGTGTGATTTGATTACCTGTGTGGGTATATGTTGAAAAAAAGAATAGGGTGTATCAAGCCTTATAAAAATCTTGTATGGAACAGTAATTACTAATTGACCCCATTTTACAAAGGGAATTTATTTGCTACAGAAAATATAGAGTTCATGTATTCCATGAACTAGCTGATGCCTGAAAAGCTTTAACATCATAATTAAGATATACGTCCACTCATCTTATGTCATTTTCCTTGAATGGTTCTAAGTACAGATTATAAATATTATTTCAGAGTTATTTATGTATTTATCTTGTGTTTTGAAGGATTACTATGTTTGCTCATTTTTTTTTCCTCTTAAGTCTTTCTGTCTAGATCCTGTGGTTGTGTGTGTGTGTGTGTGTTTGGGTTTGGTGTTGTTTTTAAGATACTTGGGATTTACAGTGATGCTTGTAAAATTAACATTGATAATGTGCCGGGTTCAATTTCTTCATTGTCGTTTTAATATTTCCTTGTTCCATATCCTTCCAGGACTCCTGAAGTGTCGGGTTACTAGGCATATCAGTGCATCCTTGATTAGATAACACAGGCTATGCCAAGGAAAGAGTGCACTTACAAGGACACTTAATGGGCGTCCTGAAAAGGGTGTGTTGTCCATTAAGCGTACATACACTGCATGTCTAAAGGCTGTTCTAGCTTGGTTAAATAGAAGCTATATTTTCTTAAAAAAAAAAAAAGTTCTTTTTTCTTTTCTGCATGTCAAGCAACCCAAATTTAGTGTATTAAATCTAATCAGACTAGCACTGATGAAAACTGTACACAATCAAATAATGGTTCTCAAGTTTTGTGAATTTCCTTCTAAAGAGAACCCCTGCTAAACTCCGCCAAGTTAAAACGGCATCCCATTTTATAAAAGCACTATCAAGTTGTCATGTACCCTTTCTAAGCCTCCGTTCTCATCATTGTTGATTACCAGGATTTTTTTTTTTTTTTTTTTGCCTAAATAGGAGCTTTCTGCTTTTCATAATCAGCCTTCTCTTCCCTGATTCATCCAGCATTGCCACAATCTACTGCTGAGCAAATCAGTGTGTGATCATGGTAGTGAGTTCTTAAAATGCCACTAAAATATGTGAGATCCTGTATGGGAAGGACATGTTAGAAGGGACTTGTTTTTTTCTTATTTATAAAATGGAGGCTGAGGCACAAAAAAAAAAGGCAGGGGCAGAAACTATGAGTGCATTATTATAAAAGATAAATGCACACAGTGAATTCTTGCTGTTTTACCCTCAGATTGGGTTTGAACAGTTTGACATGCTTCTGCTGTTGCCTGGCAGTATTTGCATATGTCAGGACAGACAATTTTGGCTTGTGGAGTGTCATTGTATTTAGAAATATTGGCAGTGTCCTAGCAATGGTTCTGCAGGTCGTTTTTATAATCCTTTCCAATGTTGAGGACCAGCTCTTAACCTTGCATCCAGATTCCTGGCCTTCATAGAGAATTTCCATTTGGGAATGATGTCCTTTGGACCTCATTGCTACAGGAAATGCAAGATTTATCTCACTTATTCCCACAAAGATGGTTTAATCAGCTGCTCTGAGTATAAAAGCATAAGAGTGATGGACTGTCTTTGGTTCCTCAAGTTTTTGAGGCTGGGTATGGTAAAAAGAGTCCTGGGTCTAAAGTCCGGCTTTGCTGCTTACTTATATGGCCTGTGAAATCATTAAATTACCCTGAGGTTTCGCTGAAAGACGAGAATGATAACACTCACCTCACAGCCTGGTTGTGGAAATCAGTGAGGTAAAGTACATAATAAAAATTCAGTAAATTCTAGTTAAATGTAATTAAGTAATTAAAAGCATTCAACAGGTGTTCAATTATATGTCTCACTTAGGATTTACACAAAGTGAACTTCATAGGTCTGGGAATTTCAATGTCTCTAGGAGTATCCAAGTTCAGACCTACTGAGATCTCTTAAACTACCTATGAGGTGACCTGAACTCTATTCCTAGCCTGCAGTGTGACTTTGGGCAGCTCTGCATACTCCTTGAGCCTCAGTTTGTTTGTCAAATACAGACATTGAATGGGGTGACCAATCTTTAGACTTTGATTTTCAGAAATGTGCACATATACCTTGAGTGCATCTGGTTAAGAGTGCCCTAGAACAATCTATAAAGATATATAGCTAGATTTTTTTTTTCAACTAAAATTTAAAACAGCTTAAGGCTTTAAGACAAAAATAAGTTCAACAGGGATGGCTGGGTGGCTCAGTTGGTTAAGCATCTGTCTTTGGCTTAGATCATGGTCCCAGGGTCCTGGGATTGAGTCCCATATCAGGCTCCTTGCTCAGCGGGGAGTCTGCTTCTCCCTCTGCCTGCCACTCACCCTGCTTGTACTCTCTCTTTCTGACAAATAAATGAAAATCTTAAAAAAAAATTCATAATTGTGTTAGAGACCACAGTGATGAATTGAGAGAACTCAATGCTGACACCAAGAATGTGAGAAAAGATTGAACCAGAATCAATTAAAAAGATTTTCTAGAGAAACTTGGATCAAAACCATTTAGGAAAATTATGACACAAAAGAACAGTAGGAGGAATAGTGTTAAAAGCTCATCATTTTGCTTTGATTTGAGTGAACAGTGTGTTCCTGAGGCATTTTGGGGAGTTTGGTTAGAGCATAGGAGTAACACAGGACCCAGTATTCAGTTTTGCTGTAGAGTCTTGAATCCAGCTCATTGCACTGCTGGTATCTCTCAAGGATCTTTAGGGTAAATGGCAGTATTAGCACAGCGTGCAGTGGTCAAGGACAGGTTAGCATAATGGCTATACTAACTGTGTCTATGAGAAACACTTGGAAGGTTCCAGAAAGAGATAATGAGTTCCCACAGAAAGGAAGCGATTACATTATGTGATGGCACAAATACATAAAAACGAGGGCCAAAATACAGGGCAGAGGATTGAGTTAAATTTCCATGTTGGCCGCTCCAGTGGAGAAGTTGGGTTTTGGGGGAGGATGGGTGGCTTCTAGTCACTGACACTAAATTTGTATTTGAGCCATTTCAGTTCTCTCCCTCAGGCAAGCAGAATCACTTAACCTACATGTTCGCTAGGGTAAATAGTAGGGCAAGTATTATAGCAAACCCTCCTTAGAAATGAAGACCTTGGTAATTGGCAGTGAGAAATATCAACCTTCTAGGTGACATTTCAGTGATTTTCTTTATTGAAGAAAATCTTATTTCAAAAATTATTCCTCAAAGCTTATAAGATAATTGGTGCTGGGTATTCTGTTCATCTATTTTTAAGTATGGCAGAAGAAATAAATAAAATCTTTAAAAAAAAAAAAAAAAAAAAAAGGGGCGCCTGGGTGGCTCAGTCGTTAAGCGTCTGCCTTCGGCCCAGGTCATGATCCCAGGGTCCTGGGATCAGCCCCGCATCGGGCTCCCCGCTCCTCAGGAAGCCTGCTTCTCCCGCTTCCATTCCCTCTGCTTGTGTCCCCTCTCTAGCTGTCCCCTTTCTCTCTGTCAAAATAAATAAAATCTTTAAAAAAAAAAAAAAAGTATGGCAGAAGATTTTTAAGACTTCTACTATATCACATTTTCAAATACCATACTAGGAAGACCCATTCATTACAAATTCAATTATATTTTTATTTTATTTATAGTAGGATGCTGTGTGTTCTATCACTCTGCGTAATTTTTTCTGAAGGTCTCTAATTTTAGTAGCAATATAATAGTAAGATATTTCAATGTTATTTATACTGCAGAGAGAATTAGGTTAATTTACTAAAAACTGAAATGATGGTTCGATAGCACAAAACTCTTCCCAGTGAATTTTTAGTGACAGTTCTTTCCATATGAAAATGACAGAATTTTGTTGTAGTCCTTTGTTATTCTTTTTTTCCCTTCTTTCCCCTTTCATCAACAAGTGCATGTTTTGGCCGTTATTCTTTACTATAGTAATAAATATGGTCAATCTGGCAGACTGCAGTGATCTCATTTGTAACGCGTCATAGTGAAACCCATTTAGCAGATTACTTGGAGATTACTTTATTTAACTGAATGAAAACATTGCTGTATTCTTTATGAAGAAAGCCATATGTTTAAGAGATGTTACAATCAATTCTACTCTGATAAGACAGGGCTCATCCAGCTCTATCTTGTTATGAAGGAGTCTTCAGTGGCTTGGTGGCATTTTTTCCACTGCACCTTCTTCACGTAGCAGTACCTCTGAGATTTTTCTCTATCAACTTTTTCTCAAGCTTTCTAGTTTTCTTTTTATCATCTCCATGCTTTTTTGTTTTGTTTTATTTTTTGTTTTTGTTTTTTCTTTTGACACAGAGAGAGAAAGAGAGCGAGCATGAGCAGGTGGAAGGGTAAGGAGAAATCAAGAGAGAATCTCAAGCAGATGCCCTGCTGAGCACAGAGTCTGTCTCTGGGCTCCACCCCAGGACCCTGAGATCATGACCTGAGCTGAAATCAAGAGTCTGCCACTTGGGGCGCCTGGGTGGCTCAATGGGTTAAAGCCTTTGCCTTTGGCTCAGGTCATGATCTCAGGGTCCTGGGATTGAGCCCCACATTGGGCTCTCTGTTCAGCGGGGAGCCTGCTTACCCCCGCCCCTCTCTCTGCCTGCCTCTCTGCCTACTTGTGATCTCTCTCTCTCAAATAAATAAAATCTTTAAAATAGTCTGCCACTTAAGTTAAGGCTGAGTTACCCCAGCACCCCCACGTCTATGTTTTTCAAAGGTCATTTCCTTATGTTATATATCCTAAGATATGACTAGCAAATTCTTCCTGGGGTGGTAGGGTCCATGACCACTTTCTAATCTAGTGTCTTACCCATTGGATGGTGGCATTTTTTGTTTGAACATGTTGGGGATTGGGGGGAGGTTAATCAGAAAGCCATTCCAAAACTGATCCTTTGCTGGAAATGGATGTGCTTCTTGGACATACCATTATTAGTAGATGATTTTTTTCAGCCTTGCTGTTCTTTGGAACATGACCCATTTGAAATTCATCTGTGGCTTTCAAAAGGCAATAAAATAAATGTAGTTGATATCTTCCAGGTTTTAAGCAGCTTGCTATTAAATGATTTTCTTCATAGGTTGATCACTAATTTTAGCTGTGAAACTGACTTTGAAAGTACATGTGTAGCTAAAAGTTTTTAGGGACGTTGCCCCTCTTTGCAGGAAGAATTAAACAACTATAAGAGAATACTACAATATATTGGCAATGAGAATTAATGAGGGCATAGCTATGTTCTTTTTACACTCTAGTACAGTTGGTATATTTTTTTTCACCTATAGTCTTTATTGTATCAAAAAATTACAGCGAAGGGATTCATTTTTACCTCAGTTATAAAATAATATGCTGTGCTTTTATAGTATGCCTTAAAGAATTCAATATAATTTATAAACTAAAGCAGGCATTAAAGAAAATGTCCAAATGCTAACCTATAAATATTTTATCTGTGCTTTCTTTACTTTTTAATATATCAATCTCGAATTCATAATTTCAAAAAGGAAAGTACACTGTAACAGTTTGATAATAAATTTACAAATAATAAAATAGTATATTCTGGTGATTCAGACCTGGCCTAGGACACTAATATTTTAATATCGAATAAATGAGAAAAAACTCACTTCTTAAATCTGAATTAGGATTCACTCTTTTTTATTGTTTTTAATGATGTATGCTTAAGACGAAAGTTGAAAGTTGATAGACTGAGATCTAAAACTGAAACTTTCACAAAGTAGGGCCAAAATCATTAAAAAAAAAAAAAGATCTAACATAGCTAATTAAACTCAGTGTTAGGTTTGGGACCAAAAATGTCTAAACTGTTTTTAAAACATGGAAAAGTCAACCACTCTCAGTTTTCCATCATATTATTAACTCAAAGGAATGATGTCCATGATCTTCTTATAAGATTAAACTATACCTTTTGGTACAGATAGATATACAGTTGACTCTTAAACAATATCAGGATTGGGAGGCCAACCCCCTGTGCACTTGAAAATCTATGCATAACTTTGGACTCCCCATAAATTTAATTACTAATAGCCAACTATTAGTTTTCAGCCTTACTGATAACATAGTCAACTAACACAGATTTTGTATATGTGTTATAAATTTTATTCTTACCATAAAGTAAGCTAGAGAAAAGAGAATGTTATTAAGAAAAACATAAGGAGGAGAAAATACACTTATAGTACCGTGCTATATTTATCAAAAACAAAAGAAAACAAACGAACAAAAAAAACTCCACAAACCTGGGTATAAGTGGATCTGTGTTGTTTAAGGGTCAAGTGCATGTCTTGTGTCATGGCATAGGGCTTCATAAATAGGATATAGGTTTGAAGTATGTAATCTAGAATGTGAACCAGCACACATCTTTAAAAGCAAAACAAAACAGGTCAGCATGGCAACATTGTGTCATTTGAGGGATATTTGTGCACTGAAAAACTCAATGGTTAAAATGATTTACCTTTAGGAAGCCCTCTTTTAAGTTAAATATCATGTATAAGATTTGAACTTAACTTTTCTTCAAGTTGGAATTTAATACAATTTATATTTCCAGATACCTCAGAATTGCAGAATTTTTCAGGATGGGAATTTGTGGGGGCTTTAAATACCATCTACATGCTGATGATGCTCAGATTAATTTGTCCAGCTCTGTCCTCTCCCCTGAACCCCCTGTAGATGCTTAATAAATTTTTGTCAAATGAATGAACATTATGTTTTAGATGTTGGCTCCTACTGAGATGTATCAGTTTTTTATGTTCGTGCTTTTATTTATTAATTCATTCTATAAAATCAGTCATTATGCCTAACTCTTAGGCATTATTAATATTGTGACAAAAATAAAGGCAAGAGAAAGTTTTTATATTTAATGCTTTGTGTTTATTTTAAAAGCATAGTATTTTATCCCTTGTGAGAAGTGGTGAGATTCTGGGCTTAAGTTCTTAGGGATTTTTCCTCTTTTTCTTTTTTCTTTTTTGCAATTGCAATGATCTTCTAATTTCTAAATACCATTACAATTTAAGGATAGATTTGCTTTATAGAAGTTAATTTTATAGGCACCTTTGAATGCTGTCTAATAATATACATAATTTTTAAAGGAAGAGTTGTGGTAGTAGTTTAACTTTTTTCTATTTTAACATTTTAAGAATGTTCTCCCTTATAGCTAAACCCCTTTGCAAACAGTGTTACTTTAGTAAACATGTAAGGTACTCTCATGTATACTTCATGCATAAATCAGTATTTGAAATCAGATTTGTGTTAATAGAAGAAAGACCTATGCTACCCACCAGGCCATTAATTAAAATACCTTTTTTTCTTTTATTTCAGTTTTGGACTACTCTTTTTTTTTTAACTCTTTTCCTTTTTGATGTGATTTAATTGTTCAGCATAAGCTAGATCCCTACTTTGTCCTCTGAAAGAAATACTAGATGTATTTTATATATTTATGAATGTTTAGTTGAGTAACTGTCTATAAAAGATTTCTTTTTTGAAATATCTGGTGACTAAATCCCTAAAATGAGTATTATTTGAGGATACGTAGTGCATGCATTCCAGGCAACATGGTCTCTTTTAGAGGAAAGCAACAGAGCAGGACCAAGAATTGATAGCAAATCTAGGCTCCTGAGATATTTTGGATGCCAGAATGGAGTATTAGTGTTTTCACAGAGAGCCTCCAGCTCCATGGCCATCTGTGAAAGTTTGTGTGGACCAGTTTTGAATCATGTGTCGGTTCCTCATGTTTGTTTTTGATCAGATACAGATTTCGAAGGCAAAGATGCCACATTCAGCAACTGCTTTTCATCAGATTTCGGAATAGTATTTGATAGAATGCCTTAAAGCTTTCAACTTAATAAGCTCGAAGTGTTATAGCAGTGTAAATTATCCTTTGTACTTTAAACCTTGCAAACATGGCCTTGTCAGTTTTTAAACTATGATGAATGTTTCCAATAAGCCTGACTGTGAAAATAAGAATAGTTGTTTATGGAGAGATTATTAAGTAGACGATTGTGGATTACCATTCTTTAGTCATAAGAGCAACCCATTCTTGGTCTCTAGCATTTGAAGTATTCAGCCCTATACATTTAGTAATTGTTCCTTCAGTAAGGATGAACGGCAAAGTTGTTGTTTATTTTTGTTTCTCCAAAGGAAAAATGGGGATTGAGGCCATTTTCAAAAGGATTGTCTCTGGAAGGCTCTCATTAAAAATGAATCCAATAACCTGATTGAAAATATTCATATTGGACAAAACCCAGAGAATTACAGGAAAACTTTTGGCCCTCATTTTGAAGAAGGTCGCATTTCATTGAGTAAATGTCTTTGTCACAAAAGAATGAAAACTCATTTTGTATATATTGACAAGTTAGAATTTTTTGTTATCAACAGGTTTGGCAAACATCGAAAAGATGACAAGATTGAGAAAACGGGTAAAATAAAAATACAGGACTCCCTTACATCAGAAGAGGAGAGGATACGAATGAAGCAGGAACAGGAGAGGTAGACTTCAGTCATTTGATTAAATCTCACCAGATAGAGTTTTTTGTCCTTGCTACTCTTTTTTCTTTCTTTCTTTTTTTTTAATATGAAGAAATTATACTCAATGGGTTTTTAGTTTTCCTGTGTCAGTCCAAACACTGATGGTTATGGGATTAATACAATGAATGTAAAGGAAGATTCAAGGAAAAAAATGTGTATTTATTTGAGGCATTAAAGTGAATTTTAATGGTTGAGTTAAGATCTTTGCCTAGAAGATAGTAGGGCATATTAGATGAATTAAATAAACATTAAGACTGAATTTATGATCACTTTTAAAGTCACAAAGAAATAGTTACAATACTGTTTCATTCTTTTATGAGTATATAGTATTTTGTGATTAATAGTTCTCTGGCAATAAAACTGAACTTTTATATCTCATTGAAAATATTTTGATTTATAATAAGACTCGAGAAGGCTTTCTTGCTATATTGTTTTCCTCTCAAACCTGAAATTTGTTTCTTTTTTTCTTTTTTTCCCTATCATATTTTGTGAAATTTTTCTCTTAAATTTGATTGCGTCTCTTCTAGAAAGTTTGTTATTTATTGTTGAGTCATTCTGT
This sequence comes from Procyon lotor, assembly GCA_028646535.1. NCBI lineage: Eukaryota > Metazoa > Chordata > Mammalia > Carnivora > Procyonidae > Procyon > Procyon lotor. The sequence continues at coordinate 111,567,263 of CM053611.1, forward strand.
GGTAAGAACCCAAAGGCCAGTGAAATGAATGAAAAGTTACTTTAGGCAGATAATTGAAAACCATTTCTATAAATGATTAGAATTTCTCTTGCTGTAATTCCCAGGGGATGAGAAAGCCGCCGCCTTGCCTTGAACTTCTGTTATTTGACTTTACAGGCTTACAGCCAACTCCTCTTTGCGATTTTAGACCCCCACAGCAAGAGACACTATGCAGGTTGTACTTTGAATAATCCGGGAATGAGGGTGCCTTGATTAAGGCTAAAAGACTAAATATTGTCCATAACCAAGATTAGAACCCAGCATCTTCAACTCCAGATTCTTGCTAACAATTCTAGAGTCAGGGCACTTTCAAGTCTTATTCTTAATGAATGAAAGAACTGGAAAGAATATTCTACCATGATTTTCTTTAGAAGAGATTACTGTTTGGATATTTTTCCACTCATCTTTTTCCCATGTCTGAGGCTTTAGGCTAGGATAGTTACTCTGATTCTCTGCTTGTAGCTTTTCAGAGTATTAAATACATAAGTGGGAAAAATAGAGACTTTTAATTGGTGATACAAGACTGGGTTTATTCTTCTGGTTCTGCCCCAGTATTCATTTTTTTTTTTCCAATCCTTCCATTTTCTTGCTTTGTGGGACTCTTTCTAATCCTCATCAATTTTGAGATCCTTAGACTTACTAATAAGCTCACCGTTGTCAGGCCTGGGCATGCAATATTCCTTAGTGTGCTCAATGTGGTATTTAATTGGTCAGTGCCATAAACTTCTATCCTAAGAGAGTATAGGAGAGAATGTATACCAGCTAAACATATGTACTCAGATTTATCAACAGGCAAATAATGTGACTTAGCTAGAGAACAATCTGAGCAATAGAAATGTTATACTTCTCCCCTATCTTGATGCCAAGCACAGGTGATAGCTTCATCAATCCCATGCCATTATTCATATTTGATACATCCTTTTCTTGTAGTTTCAGATGATCACTGTGTTTCAATGCAGAATTCTATCAACATTTTCCAAAATACTTGTTACAGTGCATAGTCAAGTTTTTGCAGCCGAACAATTTTTATATAATGGTTTCACTTGTATTATTAATTTGCCTAAGGCACAGTTCACTTTCAGTTTTGCTTTTAATCTCCATCTCTGTACCTCTAATGATGCAATACTTCTGGGAACTAGGTTGGTCATAATGAATTTACAATGTACAGGAGGCCTAGAATAAAAATCTTTTAGGGTCAAGGAACAAGTGAATGGTCCATTAAAAAAAATCAATTAGCTTCATAATTTAAGAAAACTATTATACTCTGACTTTGTATTTCAGTAACAATTTTTACAAGTATGTTTCATTTAAACTCGTGGATCTTGTAATAGAGCGAGTGAATCATGAGACTTACTGAATTATGTAAGTGGAGTCTGTTTAGTGTTTGTTATTTGGATAGGGCAAGCCTTCTTTTGCATGTCTTCCTCTCTGTTCTGTCTGTTGGCATTGGCAATGCTTTGTTTGAGAATGAAGATTGCAACTTCTTTGGGGGAGAATTTGGGTGGAGGAATAGATAAAAATAAATAAAGCACTGCTTATAGTCTCATCATAGCTTTTGCTTCTCTGCAGATTAGTAGAGAAACACCTCCTTTCACATTATTTACCACTCTAGCTATTTGAGTTCCAAAATGATTTTGGCTGATTTCATATAAAAATAGAAAACTTGACATTCCCTGGTTATTAATTATGACATGTCCATATACAAAGATATTTTTTGTCCGTATACATCCCTGAAGCCTGAATATGACTCAAGATATAAACATGGAACTAGTGAGAGGACAATGAATAGAATGTGTTAGATAGTGAACGTGAATTAGATTCTTCTGAGCACGGGTCTGAAATTAAATTTGACTTCATCCTTGCTAACTTCTCCCCATCCCCTTCCATTTGCTGTCATCCCTGGGAGATGGGGTCTTGAATAAATGCTGTCCTCCTAGGAGAAATGAATGAGGAAGACCCCCACCTGGATCTGTCCTCTGACATATCCCACCTGGCCAACAGCCTAAGCCTGCACACCTAGGCTCTTTTCCTGAAAAGAGGGGAGAATGGGGATAACACGAAGGGTGAAGTTAGCTGGTCCTGTGATGTGCTATTTGACTTCTAACACCAGGCTCCACACCGAGGTACCTTCCAAAGATGCTGTTGGCCACTTTAGGGCTGGGTGGGAAGCAGGGTATGGGTATTTGGAACTGAGGGATGAATTCAGTGCTTACTGCTCTTACTGATTTGTCTTTCAGGCATGCCTAGGGACAAAGCCCCTGTTGGCTTTTTTCCACCACACAGAAGGATTGAGCTCCAAACCCAAAATAGCTCCAAACCCATACTTAATTAAATGATCTGTGTCAATTCAGGCCCACTTAGCTACCATTATGTTGACCAAGTATCCAAAGTAACATTTTGCTTTCTGTTGTGTTTTCACTTCTGTAGAATCTCTGCTCTAAAGGTTGATATATATAAGCAGTGTGGTGTGGGAGTTTCCCAAACAATGTTTAGTAGCCGAAAAAGGGTTCTGCATGCAAATATGTTTGAGAAACACTTGGTTAAACCAATTTATGCATATTTCTTTACTCCATTATTCTCAAAACCCTACCTCGGTTAATGTACCTTGTGAATCACCAAGGTATGAATAGAGTCATCATTTCCTAACTTATTTATTCACAGAACATCCCCCTTCACTTGTTTTCTGTGAAATACCAACATCTCTTAGAATTCACTCACTGGGGAAGTACTGGTGGCAAGCAAAGGCCATTAGCTCCTGAGTCAGCCATATCCAGCTCCCTCACGTGACGGGCTGTGGAACTCCGGGTTGGTTGTTTCATAGAATTGTGAGCAAGTGTAGAGCCAGTGTTTGCGACCTGCCTCTACATTATGGCTTCTATTTTGTCTAGTTACAAATCTTATTCCTGAACTTTCATTTTCCGCTCTTTCTCACAGGTTTCTCGCCTATTTAAAACAAGTACATTTTTAAGTTCTAATTCTAATGTATTCTAATTCTATATCTATAGAAAATTTGAAAGAAAGAAACAAATTTAAAACTGGAAAATAAAAATTTATCTGTCGTAATACCACTTCAACATACTGGTCTATGCCTTTCTAACTCATTTCCTATAAAATATGTATTTCCACACATGAATATCTTTAAAAAGTTAAATCTATTTTTATTTTATTTTAATTTTTTTAATTTCCTTTTTTAAAAGAGATTTATCCACTTATTTTAGAGAGCAGGGGGAGGGGCAGAGACAGAGAGGGAGAGAGAATCTCAAGCAGGTTCCTCGGCCTGACCTGGGGCTTGATCTCATGACCCTGAGATCATGACCTGAGCCGAAATCAAGAGTTGTTGGACCTGGGGGCATCTGGGTGGCTCAGTGGGTTAAAGCCTCTGCCTTCAGCTCAGGTCATGATCTCAGGGTCCTAGAATTGAGCCCCGCATCAGGCTCTCCACTCAGCAGGGAGCCTGCTTCCCCCTCTCTCTGGGCCTGCCTTTCTGCCTACTTGTGATCTCTCTCTCTGTCAAATAAATAAATAAAATCTTAAGAAAAAAAAAAGTTGTTGGCATTGGCACTTAATTGACTGAGCTACTAAGGTGCCCCACATCTATTTTCATTTTAATTTATTTTGCATTTTTATATATTCTTAGAAAACCATGTTAAACTCTTTCTGGAACAAGACTAAGTGTGTGTGAACAGATGGATGGATGGGAAGGAAGGACAGAAAGAAGAAAAGAAAAAAAAGAAAAGAAAAGAGATCTGAAAGATGAAATCTTAGCTGCAGTATCTGGCCAGATTCCCCAACTGTCTAATATTTAGCTCATATGTTATTCATTCTATTAAATGAGATTTAGACATAATGTTAACCGGCTTGTGTTTTGTAGTTACTCAGCAAGGGATACCTATTCTGATATTCTTATCTGTTATCTATGTAGTAAGTTGTACTGGGAAGTATTTTCAAGGGGACTGAATGCTTCTAGGGGAGACATGAAAAAGGTAAATGAATGTCTTATGAAATTCTTCCAGTATGTGAAAGACATTTATAAATCTGCTAAGGAAATATATGGCCTGGAATGTTCCATTATTCAAAGTGATAATCACTCTTAAAGGCTTTGTGTCTTCAATACTAGGCCATTCGGTGGTTTGTGCCCACAAATAGTACCCCTCTTTCTTGGTGCTTCCTTTGCAACTCTATGTGGCATTTCTGTACATGGTTCCCATTTACCAGCATTTCTTTTTTTGGCTTTACCAATTGTTTCCAATATCTGCTTTATGTAATTACTTGAAATTTTGATAAAAACTTCTTTGTGGTGTTTCTTAGCTGGTAAGATCTTTTTCAAAAGATGATACATATTTATTAGTTTTTTGCAGAAATTAACATTTTAAAATGTCATAATGTAGTAGTAAAGTGTGTTTAAAGTACATGAATACAAAGCTGAAATTACAGGAGGAAAAATCAAGAAAACAGTAATAGGTGTATTCCTTGTGTGTCTGAAAAAAAAAAAAGAAATTTTCACTCATTTTGGCTTGAATCTTAGTGTTCAGACTCCCTGAATTCTGACAGTAGAGCCTAGATAACCTAGGTGATCTTTGCATTTAGGTCATATATTGTCATTTGAACAAAAATTAACCTTTTAATGGAAAATATACATTTTCTACTCTGTAGCAGATTTTTTCATATTTTCTCTGACCTTTTGCCTCCTTCAGAAAAGTCAACTCTAATCACTGAGATTGGTTCCATCAGGCATTTTTTAGAAAAATTTATTGTTATAGGTAAACAGAAATTTTAAAGAATCTATTAACTATGTGGAAGTTCACTACTTTGACCAATATTTGGGCAAATTAAGCCTTGGATGTGTGTGTGTGTGTGTGTGTGTGTGTGTGTGTGTGTGTGTGTGCGCGTGTGCTTGAATTTTGTTGATAGACTGTAACTGGAGTAGGAAAAGGCAATTTTATATTTGATGAGAGCTCTTTTAGATGTATTTGGCATTGCAACATCTCCTTGAGTTGGAAATAACTGTAGGTGCTTTGATACTCGTGAAAGTCAGAACATAATGTGAGTGAATGAGTATTTATGAGTGTGTGTATGCGTGTTTTGGTTTGTAAAATATTAGTCTAGTGTTCCATTAGTCCATGTAAGAGAGAAGTTTTTGTTGTTTCACAATACATTAAGTCCACAATATGATGGTATAAGTTTTATGTTTTGTTATTGTACCCTCTCTCAGGGATTCCTTGCTTTTGTTAAGAGGGAGAAAAGATCTAAACCTGTTAACATTATAAAATTGATATAAAGCAATATAATCAGTGTGAAAATAGGTAACTGCAGAGCTTTGGGAAGGGGATAGATTGACAGGCTAGAGTTAATAATGAGAAGTCCCCAGAGATGGTCATTTGGGGTCTAGTTCACAAGAACTTATGTATTTAGCAAAGTAGAAAAATTCTATACACATGCTCAGGCATGGGGGCTCACAGGGAGGAGGTATTCTTCTAACTCCTTAGATTCCTTACAAATTGTGGTTGTATCTGTCATTATTAGTATCTCTATGAATACTTTAATCTCTTTTTCAACTTTTAGCCATTTTATATTTTAAAACTGATATCATCTCACTTGAACATTAAGAGTTGAAGCTTAACTTTGCCCCCTCTATTGCACGTTTCCTCTGTGGATCTCTAATCTTTAAAACTTGCCTTCTTCCCTTGAATGGGAAATGTGCCTTCAAAACAGTTGGTCCTCCTCATAAAAATTTTTTTTCAGGACCCATTTAGAATACAGAAATTTTTTTCTTCTCAGCCAACTTTAACCTCAGTATTACAAAGAGGTTAAAAATCCCACTTAAAATTAGGACTGTTTTCAAAGTAGAAAACATAGTGGGATATTGTCCCTCTTTTGGGAATTCGGCATAGATGCCAAATTGGAAGCATGCTTATCGGGAGGTGGCAGTTAGATTTACGTAGCAGGGTGAGCTGAAGGATTGATGAGTTGAGCCACGCTATTTCCGAAGTCCGCCATTTGCTGAGGTATTTCTAGGGGCAAATACAGCATCATTCAGTTGACACAAACTGCTATTACATTGAACCATTCCTTCCAGTTATCTTGCAGTTTAAATTTCATTCTGCCATACTTTTAGGTTTTATTTGTTGAACGTCTGTAATGCTGATTTTTAGAGAAAGGAAATACTGTGGGGAAAAGATCCAGGAACTTTGTTCCCAGAATGAGGCTTCTGGATGGAATGCGATAAGTTGGGGATAAAATGTTTACCAAAAGAGTTGATGGGGAAACATTGTTTTGAAGATATTTAACAACTATCTAATATGTAGCAATCTAAAATTCTTTTAATTTTTTCTGGTAAACTAGTATCAGTATATGTTATCTTCTGTAGGCATTTACAGCATTTTTTGTGATTAACATCTCTACAGGTCAATTTCAGTTTTTTGGAGTGTTTTGAAAAATGCATCATGAGTGTTCCATGTATTGAAGTTTTGTAACTTTGGAAATGAAGTGTTTGGGATATAACTAATTTAAGTACGTTATTTATTTTCGTCCTCAGGAGAGTGGGTCACTCAGTGATCCTCACGCTGTACCTTTTCTGGCTATATAAAGACCATACTTCATAGCCATAAAACAGTTATTTTCATCTTACTCTACTGCAATTAGTGCTAAAAAGCCATTTATTGTAAAAGCAAAAGTCCTAATGAACAGAAATATTACAAGAACAGGTCTTGTGTGTTTTATCTTCATCACGCATCATCCATTTTAATTAGAGAAAAGGGTGGTGAACACTGTGACAAGAGTCTAGAATTAAAATCATTAATTGATGTCAAGCTGAAGAGAGACTGTTAGCATGAATTTAGTGACAGCGGGAAAGAAATTAACCTTATTACTTTATTTAGTATATTACTTTATTTTGTGTATTGTTGTCTATGCTGGTTCAAGGCAAGTTCATTCTCATCATGGAAAATACTTTTTTTTAACAGAAAGAAAAGGTGTGGATATTTATGTTTATACATAACAAATTGACATAGTTCCTCACTTGTTAAAAGTCTTACAAAGTTTTTCAAGTTTTCATTTCTCTCTCTTTCTTTCTTTCTTTTACATTTTAAGAATCAGGAAATCGTTCATGGTGATGCTGCCCATCAGCCTTCTTCACTACAGCTGTCTCCCATCATTTAGACCTCAGAATAGTTCTCTTGTTTATAACCATGAAGGACTGTCTGAAATGCTTAAAGCAATAGACATTTATTTCTTTGGCTAAGTTTTGGGCTAATCAGTTACTTCTGTCATTGCTGAGGTTTGGCCCAAGATAAATTGGATGGATAATGCTAAACAACAACCTGACTGTTCAGAGAAACGAATGGGTCTTACATCTTAGAGATAATTTGTGATCTCAGGGTCACTATAAAAGAATAGAAGGGGTGTCCTTTTATAGCATTGAGCATCTGGAACTATTAAAGCCTGAACTGCAGGTGTACTCACTGTCTTTTTTTGAAGTTTCCTTAAGAAACTATACTATTTTTATTAAGACACCAAAAATATTTTCTCCCCTGAGTCAAAATATTTCTTTTCTAATTAAATCTCTCCAGAGAGAATGAAAATATATCACACGTAAATATAACATGGTTGTGTTCCTAAGTCCCTTTTCTCACATTAGATTACACAAGACATATAAGCATAAAAGTATATAATAAAATCATTTGTGTCTTCTGTTCATTTGAGTGTGAATTGTCATGAAAATTCACAAAAGCCATTGTGCATTCCTAGTTTTAAAAAATCTCCTGTTCAGGGCCATTTTCATGGCAGCAAGCTCATTAGCAATAATTCTTAGAATGAACTTTAAAACGCGTATTGGTACAAGCTGGTAACCAGACTCATTCACCTGTTGCAGCTAGCCCCACTTCCCCCACTAGGGCACAGGTTATGCTGGAGGTGTGTTCTGACATTTTCAGTGCAGGTGGGGGGGGCGGGGAGCTGCCAGAGAGGGAAGGAAGGGTGCAAACAGCTTTCATGGCTTTGGGGATGAATTCATTAGTGATGACAAGATAAACAATAAAAAATATAAGTTCTTATGTTATTGAAGCATAGAAAAATAATGCTTTTGGAAGGCGCTATAGATGTGATTGTGACATTTATTGGATTCAGTGATTAGTGGCAATTAGTAGTAGTGTACAAATTTGGGTAAAAGAAAACAGATGAGAGCTGGGCTTTATGAATAGTAGCTCATGCTGCCAAGCACTTCTTATGAGCAATTGACTCCCAAAATGAAGATTAGTTCTGTGTAATTTGGAACAAAAGAACATTCAATTTCAGGACCCATCAATAATATATTGGAACTATTGTGCAAGAAGTTTGGGGAGATTATTTAGGTTTCATGCTTCCCTTGAGAAGAGAATGTTCATATTCTTTTTTTCTGATAGCTTCTTTTCTGAACATGGCTACATTTTCCAACATAAGTAAGCTGGATTTCTTCATTTTTACTGAACTGAAGTTCAGTAAGGCTCATTTTTAAGCCAATCTGTTACTCCCTTTGATTTCAGGGGGGTATCCAAATTCAGATTTTGTCTTTATTTCTGTTGTAGCCCTTCAAATTTCTACAGGTTCCCAAGCTTTAAGACTTCTGTGAATGCCCAGCTACCCTGTAGTTAGGTAATTCTCTGCTGGTGACTACACAGAGTAGTAAAGTGGATTGTCAGATGAGTGGTCATAATTGAGCTTCAAATTAATATCCCATTGAGTTGAAGAAAGAAGTCATTTCTTCTGTAGTTTTTCTGGCTGAATACAGAGTTAATACAGTATGATGCAAAGAATAAAATGATCTCTGAATTTGTATGAACTTTTCATCATGAATATCCAGTATTTAGTGGTAATCAAGTTTTATAATAACATCCTTGCCTATCATAATAGCTCCTAAGTGAATAAATAGACTATAATAAGAAATCGAGTATAAATTCAGCTAAGTTGATGTTAGAATTTGACTTGCTGTTTCTCTTATGTGTATTCTCTTTGTGGGACTTATTAGAATCTAGGACTCTCCCTGATAAAAATTGCTAACTTCCCAATGGTCTGTTATGAATTAAGACAATTATTGTTCCTCAGCTCAGGAGATAAGGTCCTTCTCAGAAGGTTTGGGGCATATGTGGAGCATTTTTTGCTTGCCCACCTGGCTGGGGATACTACTTGGTGACATGTGGGAGGAACAGTTGTGCAGGAAGTTTTGCAACAATAGTAAATTACCCTTTCTCAAATGTCACTGGACCCCTGTTGAGGAACAACAAGCTAGGCGAATTTAGGTACTTCCATTTTATAGCTGGGAAATAAAAGAAATTAGAAAAATTGACTGGGCAGGTCCAAAATTTGGATAAGCAGGACTAGCTTCATGATGATAGGCTCAATGTAAGAAGAAAACAAGGGAGGAAAATGCACATTTTGCTTGCAGGGCTATGTGAGAGTTTTTCAGCTTTTTTAAAACTTCCTATCTTAAAATAATTTAAGGCTGTAGAAAGTTGCAAAGATGGTACAGGGAAGTCTTATGTACCGTTCATCCAGTTTCCCCCAGCTGCTAGCATGTCCATGGCTGTAGTACAATATCAAAACCAGGAAATTGGCATTGCTACCGTGTGTATATAGTTCTATGTCATCCAGTCATGTGTATGCTTCCTGTAATCACCACTGCAGTCAAGAAGCAGAACTCTTCCTTGCAAAGATCACCCTCATGAAGCTCTTTTATAGTCACACCCACCCCTCTGCTCCCAAGGTTGCTAAATCCCAGCAACCACTGATCTCTTCACCTTGTCTTTAATTTTATCATTTTGAGAATGCTATATAAATGAAATCTTATCTCAAAAGTACGTGACGTTTGGTGATTGACTTTCTTTTTTCTACATGGCATAATGCCCCTGAGATTGATTCCAGTTGCCGTGTGTATCAATAATCTGACTATTTGTATTGCTAAGTAGTACTCTGTGATAAATATGTACTTTGGTTTGTTTGGCTATTCACATGTTATCACATATTTTGGTAATCTCCAGTTTCTGAATATTAGAAACAAAAAGTCTTTGAACAATTGCGTACAGGTCTTTGCATGGATGTAAGTTTCTATTTCTGTGGGATAAGTGTTCAGAAGTGCAGTTGCTGAGTGGTATGGTAAGTGTACATCTAGTTTTGTGAGAAAGTGCCAGACTTTTCCATGGTGGTTGTACCATTTTACATTTTATATTTCCAACAGTAAAGCATGACAAGAGCAGTCTCTTTACATCCTTGCGAGCATTTGATGTTATCACTATTTATTGTAACTGATTAATAGATGTGCTCATTGTACTCCTAATTTGCATTTCCCTAATGCCTGGTGATGTTGAACACCTTTATATGCTTATTTGTTATCAGTATATACTTAAATTTTTTAAATTTTATTATGTTATTTTATAATATTTTTATATTACATATTAAATATATATCAAATATATGTTTACATATTTCATTTATTTATTTATTTAATAGTTATTTAATTTATTTATTTGACAGAGAGATCACAAGTAGGCAGAGAGGCTGGCAGAGAGAGGGGGGGTGAAGCAGGCTCCCTGCTGAGCAGAGAGCCGGATGCGGGGCTCGATCCCGAGACCCTGAGATCATGACCTGAGCCGAAAGCAGAGGCTCTAACCCACCCCATATATTTTATTTTATAAGTAAAGATGCACCATACAATACATCCTTAGTTTTTTATATAGTGTTCTGTGATTCATTGTTTGCATATTAACACCCAGTGCTCCATGTAATACGTGCCCTCCTTAATACCTGTCACTGGGCTAACCCATCTCCCCACACTCCTCCCCTATGAAACCCTCAGATTGTTTCCTGTAGTCCATAGTCTCTCATGGCTGGTGGGAATGAAGTTTGTATAGCCACTGTGGGAGACAGTGTGGAGGTTCCTCAAAAAGTTAAAAATGGAGCTATACCCTATGATGCAGCAATTGCACTACTGGGTATTTACCCTAGAGATACAGATGTAGTGAATGGAAGGGCCACATGTACCCCAATGTTCATAGCTGCAATGTCCACAATAGCCAAACTGTGGAAGGAGCCGAGATGCCCTTCAATAGATGAATGGTTAAAGAAGATGTGGTCCATATATACAATGGAATAGTACTCAGCCATCAGAAAGGATGAATACCCACCATTTGCATTGACATGGATGGAACTGGAGGGGATTATGCCGAGTGAATTAAGTCAGGCAGAAAAAGACAAATTTAATATGGTTTCACTAATATGTGGAACATAAGAGATAGCATGGAGGACATTATGAGAAGGAAGGGAAAAATGAAGGGGTGGGATCAGAGGGGGAGTATATACTTTTCAAATAAATATTGCTTCATGTCTTTTGCTCTTCTAATTGGATTGTTTTTCTTTGTCGAGTTTTAAGTGTTCTTTACATATTCTGGCCATGAATTCTTTGTCAGATACGTGGTTTACAAATATTTTCTCTTGGTCAATACTTATCTTTTCACTCTCTTAATAGAGTCTTTTGGAGAGGAAATGCTTTTAGTTTTGGTAATGTTCAGTTTATATGCCTTTTCTTCATGGATGCTGCTCTTGGTATCATTTCTAGGTATTATTCCCCAAGTGTTAGGTCCTAAGGATACTCTCCTAATGTATTATAGTATTACATTTTTACATTTAAGTCTGTAATTCATTTTGGATTAATTTTGTGTAAGGGATGATGTGTAAATTCAGGGTGCTTTGTTTTGTATTATTTTTGTTTTTGGCCAGGGACATTTAATTGTTCCAGCAGTATTTATTGAAAAGAATGCTTTATTTCATTGAATTGATTTGGCATAATTAAAAGAAAGCAGTCAACCTTACTTGGCTATTTCTGGGTTCCTTCTTCTGTTCTGTCAATCTTTGTACCTCTCCCTCCATAGATTTCACACAGTCTTGATTATCATGGCTACATACTAAGTCTTAGAATCAGGAAGGGTGGTTTTTCCCAGTTTATTATTCTTTTTTACAATTGCGTAGCTACTCTATCTTTTGCCTTTCCATATAAATTTAAAAATAATCTTGTGTATATCTACAGGAATCTTCCTGGGAGTTTTATAGGAATCATATTAAACCTGGATATCAACTTGGGGAGGAAATGACTTCTTTACTTTGTTGAGTCTTTGATCCATGATCACCCTAAATCTTTCCATTTTTTTTTAGATCCTCTGTGATTTTTCATGAGCATCATATAGGTTTTAGCATATAAGTCTTGTCCATGTTTTGTTAGATTGAAATCTCTATATGTTTATATATATCTATAAACCAACATTTAGTTTTTGTCTGTGTATCTATATATTCCATTTTTTAGTGCTTGTAAATGGCATTGTATTCTTAATTTCAGCATCCATGTTAGTTGACAGCATATAGAAATACAATGGATTTTTGTTTTTTTTGATGCCGTATGTTGTTAGTTTGCTGAACTTGATCTTTAGTTCTAGGAGACTTTTGTAGATTCCTTGGGGTTTTCTATGAATGTGGACCTGCAGTGACATCATTATGTCATCCACAGACAAGAATGGTTTTATTTATTTTTTTCCAATCTGTTCTGTATACCACCCACTTCTTTTTCTAGGCTCATTAAACTGTCTAGAATTTCCATCCCTCTGGGGGAGCAGACATCCATAGCCTTTTCCTAATCTTAAGGTTCAGTCTTTCTCCATGATGTATGATGTTTGATGTTACTAATGGGTTTTTTGTTGTTGCTCTTTATCAAGTTTAGGAAGTTAGTTATGCTCTATTACCAGGTTTTTTGAGAGCTTCTGCCATGATGGGTGTTAAATTTTGTCAGATGGTTTTTTGTGCATCAATTAATGTGATCATGTGATTTTTCCTTTTTAATCTGCTAATTTATTGATAACATCAATTGATTTTTGAATACTGAACCAGCCTTGAATTCCTGCAATAAACAGCACTTAGTTATGATATGTAATCTTGCTATATAGTGCTAAATTCTATTTGGTAATATTCTTGTTAAAGATTTTTGTTTCTGTATTCATGAAAGATATTGGCTCATACTCTTGTTTGCCTTTTTAATTTTTATACTATCTTTATCTGGCTTTTACGTCTTTTGAGTATTCTTTTCAATATATACTAATACATCATATATGCTACCAATGGTTTACTTCAAATATGAATAAAGCAAAGAACTTTGCAATAAAATGTTGAACTCAGTCTAACGTACTGCTTTATATTCGTAAGACGTCACTTTTAAGCACACAGCTAAATTTGTAAGTATATAATGGAAATACTTTTCCCAACAAAATCATTACAATTTGATTGAGGGTTAATTGTTAATTATTTTTAGGTAGCTAAGATCAACTTAGGATATGAAGTATATCGATATTTTATAGATTGAAAAAGCCTTTCTACCTAAGATTCTAAAATCTTAGGAAATATTTAAACAATCTTCAGTAAAAGTGGTTATTTAAGATCTGTTTCTTAGTTATAACACAGATAAGTTTTATTTCAAAATTTGATTTGATACATGCCTTCTTGTCCTTAGTCTCAGATTTGCCAGTTCTGTATACATCACATAAAATCAAAGCTGGTGTCATTAAACTGAGATCTTTTTTTGCCATTATAGAGAATTATGGTGTGGATTCATGTTTAGGCTTCATAATATATTGTATGTGTATGATAGATTTATAATGAGTAAGATGTATACATTATGTACCCACACATAAATCTATACATATATAGTATGTTTGTGTGCATGTGTATGTGTAACTTTAAAAAAAATCGCTTCTTGCCTTAAAAAAAATTCATGAGTAAGGCTCAGGTGGATGCCTAAAACGGTTCCTGGTGAATTTCTAAAACTAATTAATAAATGGCAATTTAAATTAAGATGTAAGTCTTATTGATATGAACAAAAGCTGTCTCAAGTTATGGTTTTGGAACATCCGTGATATCACCTTGACAGTCTAAAGTGACTATAACATTGTTTATGCCATCAGTCGTCTTATAGCTGCATGACATATTTTGATGAATGTTTCTGCATGCAGCTCTTAGAAAAGGCATCATTTCTGTTGTTTCAACTTTGTTCTAATTTTACAGGATTCAAGCCAAAACTCGTGAATTTAGAGAACGACAAGCTCGAGAGCGTGACTATGCTGAAATCCAAGATTTTCATCGGACATTGGGTTGTAACGATGAGTTGATGTACGGGGGAATGTCTTCCTACGAAGGTTCTATGGCTCTCAATGCCAGACCCCAGAGCCCAAGAGAAGGACATATGATGGATGCTTTGTACGCCCAAGTGAAGAAGCCGCGGAATTCCAAACCTTCATCTGTAGACAGGTAGGCTCCAGGAACAATCAAGGTATTGCTTCCAAATCAACTTTTATATAGTTTTTGACAAGGGAGTAGATTGTTCATCAATTCTCATACCAGGACTGCCTTTTATTAATGGCCTTTAGAAAGCTGTTGTGTCTAAAAGTATTGAGTTTACACAAATCGAAGCTTAATGGAAAGAGGAGCAGAGGTTTTGATAGCTTTTCTAATGATTCCAACATATTTCATCTTGTCCTTAAAATGGTTTTAGACTGGAAAACTAACCTTTGAGTTTGTAACTCAAATAAAAAGCAAACTTGAAATTATGGCTCTTCTACTTAAGCTGTATTTCCTTTTGTTGCTAACAGAGCTTCTAGTTACAGTAATTAAATAGGTGGAGAGTGGCCTGATTTGTTTGAATTATGATTTACTTAAAGGGCCTCATTTTTTTGTGACATGATTTTCTATTATGAAAGAATTAGTGAATGAGGTGTATAATATAGCCAGTCTCCAGATTGCTTGTTAATAGCCACAGACCAAGGTGTGATTATGTATATCACTATAGCACAAAGGAGTGAAAGGTTGACTCTATATTAGTGACTATGTATTTATTTCAAAATTAAACTGACTCAATGGTTATATATTTATTAGTGGCTATATATTTATTTTGAATTCTGAAATATTTAAATATATTGAAAAATATTTAAAATATAAATATTTAAATATAAATATATTTAAAAATATTTTTAAAATATTTTTCCACCTATCCATTTATATGTTCAAACACCTTTAAAGTTTAGTTCACAAGGAAAATAATTCTCATTCATTTTTATCTGAAACATACGCATGTTGTCATAAACGATATACCAATCTCATCATATATTATAATGGTTTCTTATAATCATTGCTCTCTAGGGAAGCTAGGTTCTGAACATTTAAAATAGATTCCACTTAAAAGGTGTGGTTCTCAAGCTTTGGCTTGCATCAGAATCACCTGGAGGCTTTCTTCAAACACAGATTGCTTAACCCATCCCCAGAATTTTGATTCAGTGGGCCTAGAAGGGAGTGGAGCCTAGAATTTGTATTTGTAACAAGTTGTCTGGTCTGAGGCCAGTGCTGCTGGTCTTTCGTGCTGCACTTTACCAACCCTTGCAAGTCTAGAGATTTGATGGAATTAGTTCATCTCTAGCACCCATGTGTGATTTAGCTGCTACATTTTGCAGGAGGTCTATATTTTAGTTTTTTACTTCCAGCTTTAATAGAGGTTTGCAAATGTAACAGGCAACCTTCAGGCAAACTTAGAAGGGAGCATTTTAGAGTAGCAAAAGGAGTAGCAGGCCTTGAGGTAAAACTCTAGTCAGAGTGTTGTTTTTTTTCTTTCTTTCTTTCTTTCTTTCTTTCTTTCTTTCTTTCTTTCTTTCTTTCTTTCTTTCTTTCTTTCTCTCTCTCTCTCTCTCTCTCTCTCTGTCTCTGTCTCTCTCTCTCTTTCTCTCTTTCTTTCTTGGTTTTAGATTTCCTTTATTGTTTTATGAAAATCTGTTTGATGTTGACTATAATGAGTAAGTAGTCTAAGTTATCATAGAAGGGTTATGGTTTATTTAAACTCCTTTGGTGTGGTCATCTAGAAAGTTCAAAGTGCTTGTTAACCAACATTGATGTGTCAGGACTCAAAGAATAAGGTCATTATCAGTAACGGTGACATTTTCATAAGAAACTTCTTACTTGGTTTTTGCTCTACTTGTGAAAGCTGCTTGTAGGTCAAATAGCACTTGAAGGCCGTGACTGTCCCACTGAAAGTGTTTTTTGGGGGGAGAAAGAACAGCAGAAACATTGGCATGGCCTGTTAGTAACTTTGGGACGAACTAAAAGAAAACTAATGTTGTATTGATCATTGATAAAAATATCAATCATCCCCAGCACCTCCCACTTCTAGTTTGGAAATCTAGTAAGTAGTGTATGTGCTTATAGGGGCTTCCAAGCCCCAACTGACAGGAGAGATGGGAATCCGGAGGGATCTCTCCAGCCCCTGAAGGCCAGAAGCGGTTGTTTAAATCCCACTTGAAAACCCAGTGCCCTGCAGGAGTCTACATCTCCCCTGACAATTTCTGCACATTTTCAAAAGGACTTAAGTGCTCAGAGTACCATCTGCTACTGGGCTTTAGCGTCCCTGTCTGCGGTCTCAGCTCTGCACTAGCCTTACTCTGCTCTGTACTGAAGCTCAGCCTCCTAAACCGATTTCTATCAAAAACCCACTGGGGGAGACGTTTCAGGGAGACTTGTGTCTTGGGGATGAGTCATACCAGGCTGTGAGCAGCTCAAAAATCACATCATGGACAGTGCTGTATCCAGAAGCCCCCCCTTAGTCTCACTCAGGCATGGCCTAGACAGCTGTGTACCACTGGGGACCTCAAGCTCTGTGCATTTGTGCCCCCAAAGGGTGATAGGACTGGAGGGTTTCTAAGGCACTGCCAATTAGAGAG
Source organism: Procyon lotor (assembly GCA_028646535.1). Lineage (NCBI taxonomy): Eukaryota > Metazoa > Chordata > Mammalia > Carnivora > Procyonidae > Procyon > Procyon lotor. The sequence goes on from CM053611.1 coordinate 111,584,068, forward strand.
AGAAAGACTTTATCTTTTTCTTTGAAAAGGATCACAGGAACTTTTTAGTTTTCTGTAATTCTTATTTTTACAGAGAATAAGATGTCCACCAAACAATGACAATTAGTAATAGAAAAAGTTGGGAGTCATCTCACCTGTAAAGTACTTCTTTACCAAGCTGTCATCGAGTATGAATTTGGCTTGGAAATGACGGTATCACCTCCGTTGTCTTTTCCTGTCAGAGAGAAAGTGGTGGAAAAGTGGCTCTCAGACTTGAGTAGTAATGGAGACTCTTTTAAAGGACGATCTCTTGATACTGCAGTACGGAATTAAATAGTTTTGATTATAATGTTACTTAAATATGTATAAAAATAAAATAGGGCTAAACTCCTTCTGTTTATAGCCATTATACAACTATAAAACCAAACGTCTTTACAAATTAAATACAAACAAAACAGCAAAACCATTACATTCAAATGAACAGCATTAATTTAATGTGGCCAGTAATGTGTTTTAAAATCTAAACTCTTGCACAAATCATTAATATGGTGGTGGCTGCTCCATGGCAGGTTCATTTGAGTTTGCGTGCTTACCCTCACAAGCCAAGAGCCGACTCCTTCCCCCATCCCTTTTCTAAGACTTCTGCGGTTCTTCCGTGCCACTCACTGCCTGCTGCCTTTGGCCTGTCTGCCGTGTCGGACCTTGTTTACCTGTGAAGTCCAACTTGCTTTGGGTATCAGTAACTTGAGGCTGCAAAAATGCCTTTGTGTTTGGAAACTTAAATTCAGACAGTGAAATAGCACACTTATAAGCTGATCCAGAGATGCTTTTATTGAGAAATAATCACATGAAAACAGAAAAAACTTAACACTCCTCGGAGTGTATTTCCTCTACTAAGAATACACCTGATAAAGAAACTCCCATCAGTTAATTAAATTTCACCAAGATTTGCAATCGGTGAACTGGTGCAACTTTACGATTCAGATTTTTGGACTTCACGGGAGTGTAGGTAGTCAGTGGACAATCTGAAGTATAGCCCGCATCTGTTTCTGTGATTTTCACTGTTTGCTGAGAAAGCGGCATTTGGAATTTTATCGATTAATCATTTTGATTGATCATATAGTTGGAAATGTGCATCAGTTAGCCCCACACAGAAATAGCCGGGGCTAATTCATTAACTGCTGTGAATCTGATGTCAAAATAGAAGACTCTCCGTTTCCACAAATTATTTATAAAATGCTTTTTTTTTTATGGGGTTCCTTCACACTATATTTCCATGCCAATTTAATTTGATTGACACATGAACTCTTATCCGACTCTATGTGTTGCTCACAGTGTCATTGTTACTACTTTTCATTAATGCCCTTGGTAACATTTTGACTTTTCATTTTGGGTTGACGCTAAGGAGAAGCCAAACTTACCCTTCTGTTTTATGTGAATAACAAGGTTTAAACTCACAAAAATACGGGCGTACTTATACTTTATCCTTATTAGAACCAGAAACCTCAAGGATTTAGCTATGTAAATGATTCATAATCCTATACTTTGGCAGCATTGTATTTCCTACTTGATGATTGTATCTTCGTCTGGCTAGATACTTGAGAGTCTGATACAGTGCTCTCTGATACATTTCTTCCCCTCCATGGAAGACATCTCAGCTGCCTACCCAATACCTATTCTCTCCTTCCTCCTCACTTAATAGTATCCCAGTTTTGTTCAGGCTGGCAAGGTGCCCAGATAAAAATTCAATTTCCCAGGCTCCTTTGCAGTGAAAGGTGATTATGTGACATCATTCTGACTAATGAGTTAGAAGGGGATCTGGATGGAACATTTTCTGCAAAGCTAGTTTTTTTGTGATTGGAAAAAATGGAGCCAACTCAGCTTTTTCCCTTTGCCATCTCCCCTCCTTCCTGTCTAGAACTCGGGTGGGTGCTCCAAGGTGGGATTTATCTAACATTCTTGAAGATGGAGGCCACATGGAGGAAGAGGGAAGCGGCCCATTCCCTTCAACAGCGAACGGTTCTAATCCCGGAATGCCCACCCTCTTTGTGACTTGTGCAACTGAGCCTCTTACTTGTTTAGGTTACCCTCCATCATTCTGTTCTATGGAGCCAAATAGTATTTGGAGCCTAGTAAATTATGCACACAACAGTCCAAAGGGAATAATCATCCTTAGATGAAGACTGTCTAGAGAACTATCCCCTGGTCAAAGCATCTCCACAGTATTTTGTATTAAGTAGTGGCAAAAATTTCTAGTCCTGCTCACTTAGATTTTCTATTTTTTACTTTATTTAGCCTGTACTTAAATAAATATTATCAGTCGGATGTCTGCTAGCATACATCCTTCTTGACTCCCATACAGTGCCATCTCCTGGCAACTTCTACTTCTCTCAACATTCCTGCTGCAAAGTGTAATGTACAAGAGCCTTAGCTAGCATAATACCCTCCAGTTCCATCCACATCGTTGCAAACGGCCAGATTTTGTTTCTCGTGATGGCTGCATAGTCAGTCAGAGAAAGACAATTATCACATGATCTCTCTGATATGAGGAATTTGGGAGGCAGGGCGGGAGTTTGGGGGGGTGGGGGAGAGAAATGAAACAGGAGGGGATGGGGAGGGAGACAAACCATAAGAGACTGCTAGATTCACGAAACGAACTGAGGGTGGCTGGGGGGGGGGTAGGGATAGGGTGGC
>CM053611.1:111586840-111599613 GCA_028646535.1 Procyon lotor
CACTTACTTTATCAGGCTTAGGGGAGACTAAATCTGTTAATACATACAAAGCACCGGGACGCCTGGGTGACTCAGTCAGTTCAGCATCTGACTCTTGATTTCTGCTCAGGGCATGATCTCAGGGTCATGGGGGCCGGCGAGGAGGGGAGGTCTGAGCTCAGCAGGGAGTCTGCTTCTATCCCTTTCCCTTCTACCTTTCCCTTTCCCCCCACTTCCACAAGTGTGCTCTCTCTTTCTCGTTCTATATAAAATACATAATAAAAAAATACATTAGAAAGCACTAGCCCTGTCCCTGGTCCACAGTAAACCCTATTTAAGTGTTTGATGTTGCTGTTGTTTGTTAGGAAATGGGTGTTTTCCCTCAGGAAAGCACAGCAGCCCCACTTGGGTCCAGAAACAAGCAAAGAATAGAATTGAAATGAATTAAGATAGCTTTTATTCCTTACATGTAACATATTTGTAAAAGTATGGACATGCAAGTCTGCTGATACCACTTTAGTCATTAAATAGCTTGGTCTCTAGGTATTCTCCATGAATCACATCACATTGTGAACATTTCTCTTTAAATTAGGACATACTGGGTTCAGTATGAGGCCTTGTGAAGTGCTTCCTCAGTGTAAATATTTGTAAGTGCTGGGTACTGTAAAATGGCTTATTGGAGAGAACAAGTAGGAGGATAGTTGTGTAAGAAAGTGATCGCTCAGTTGATTTCAGTCCTTTGACAGTTTGAAGGTCTTCAGTTTGTACTTTCATGGAATTCTTTGAAGTTCTTCATGTTCTACTTTCATGAAATTCTTGCTGATTCCAAGTTAACCAAGCTCCCTAGGGATATGGAGACTTGAACTTCTTTAAACCTTGTCTGAAATTTTGACATTTCTTTTTACATCAGGTTATCTCCAGGCAGGGTGGACGGGCAGAAATCACAATCTTAAGAACTCTCTCAGACTGCATTCTAGAATAGCGATTTTTCAAATTTTAACATATATATAAGGAACCTGGAATGCTTCTCACGAATGCAGGTTTGTTGACCTCCCCTCGTATTCTGATGCAGTAGGTCAGGTCGGGGACTCAGAACCCACATTTTCAACAAGCACCTCAGTTGACTATAATGCAACCTGTCCATTAGCCCTTTGGAAAGCACTACCTTGGGCTAATAAAAACAAACAAAGAAGATGAAATGGAACTCTAATGTAAATTTGTTTATGAAGGTCTAACTGTGAAGCTATGAAGTAATTTATAGTTTGTGTATTGGGCACAGCTTTACCTTGGCATTCATATATGTCCACTGTTCACCTATGGTTAGATAATCATTTTGTTTAAAAGGTGAACTACAGGTGTGATATTCATAAAGCTTATTCGGTGTTTCTTGAAACCAAAAGTTTCTTTTCATGTAAGTTATGCAACTGCAATTTAAAAGCTTCATATGCTTTCAATTCTAACAAAGAAATGATGAGATGCTGGTCAATCATATTTTTATTTACTTGAGGATACCAAGCAATTCATATTTTTTATATCCAGATACCAGAATCTGCAGTTAAAAACTCTACAGAAAAACAGCTCTAATGGACATTTGCTGACTGTCACCATGCAATCATTTGCCACCAAGAGTGCATTGTCCTCAAATATAATTGAAATAAAATAGGTACTGTGCTGCTATAAATCTAAATAGCAGGAAAATAGTAGGCTAGACTCCCCCAGCTTGTTCAGGACACCTTAATGGAAACATAAATACCATAATCATATGCTTTTTGCATGCATTTTACCACTAAAAAGAAAACGTGGATTTTAAAAGAAAAGACCTTTGTGAACTTGTTTTTTTCCCCTATTAAAACTGAAATCCAGTTGTGTCAAAAAGGAAGTGTGACAAACATAGAACAAAACTAATTTTCTTAGATATAGGTAGTTATTAAACAGGTGTTCTTCTTAAAATGTTGGGTCACATAACAGAGTTGCATTTGCTATTCAAAAAGTCAAATACCACTTTATTTACTTACATTTACTCCGTATTAATCACCCCTGCTTTTCTTGAAATGTGAGAAAGTCATTCTCGAAGGTAGTAAATCTCATTGTTTTGATGAGTTTTGCAAGTTGGTGCCATTGCTAATTCGTGTGCTGTATGTACCTGGTCCCTTCTCAGTGCCCTTAGGTATCCTTTTCTGACCTTGGCTGGCTCCATCCACCTCAGCAAATGTCCCAGACTGGGTTGTTCCCTTCAACATGCCTCTGCTGTCCAAGCCTACCACCTCCCTCCGTCTGCGCCCCGGCTCCTCCCCTCTCCCTACTTGCTGTGGGTCAGCTTTCCTTCTCCCAGGCCAGTTCTGTGCACACTCTGCCAACCCTGCCCTGCAAGGAGCCAGCTCCATCAGTCCTCCTTCTCAGCTCCTTCTTCAGCCTGTGCCTCTCTGCTCGCTCTTCCACAGAGTGGGTAACCATGCAGATGTCTTTATCATGCTGTTAAAAAAAAAAATCCGGGGCACCTGGGTGGCTCAGCGGGTTAAAGCCTCTGCCTTCGGCTCAGGTCATGATCTCACAGTCCTGGGATCAAGCCCCGCATCAGGCTCTCTGCTCAGCAGGGAGCCTGCTTCCCCCTCTCTCTCTGCCTGCCTCTCTGCCTACTTGTGATCTCTGTCTGTGTGTCAAATAAATAAATAAAATCTTTAAAAAAAATCCTTTTTTACCCTGTAGCTATTTTCTGCCCTGTTTTTCCTCTTCACTTCTAATCCAAACTTCTTAAAGATTAATCTAGATTTGATATAAACTAGGTCTGGGTCTTCTTTCTCACATCTCATTCCTTCCATGTGGTCGGTGCAGTAATGCCCTCCACCCCCACCCAAGATGCCCATACCCTAATCCCTGGAACTTCTGAATATGTTGCTCTATCTATCCAGCAAAAAGGACATGGCAGATCTAATTGAGTTAAGGATCTTAAAATGGAGATATTTTCCTAGATTATCCATCCCAGGGGCTCAGGGGAATCACAAGAGTCGTAATAAGTGAAAGAGGGGGACAAAAGAGTCAGAGAGAGATTTGAAGGTGCTGGTATGTTGACTCTGAAGACAGGAAGGGACCATGAGACAAGGACTGCAGGTAGATTCGAGGAGCTGGAAAAGTCAAGGAAACAGTCTCCCCTAGAGCCTCTAGAAGGGACATAACACTGCAGACACCCTGATTTTAGCCCAGTGAAACCCATTTTGGACTTCTGACATCCCAAACTACGATATAATTATAGTTTCCTATTGGTCTCCTAGATTCCTGATCCAGTAAACACTGCAGTACTTTCCATTTCTGGATCCCTCTGTGGCATTCCTGGAACTCTGTTCTCTGTGTTTCTGTGAATGGTACTACTGTCTCTTGCTTCCTACTTCCTACAGGATTGTTTCTTAACTATCCTTTTAAGGATTCTCTTCTTGCTTGCTAAGTTTGAATTCTTTAGGGAAATAGATCTGGACTACTGCTATTCCCTACATTGTTTTTTGGCTAAAGTCTTAACTACTGTGTGGCACAGGTGATGGGTAACCTGTCCTAGCCCTGTCCTTTTCTTTAAGTCCCAGACCCTTGGAGCTAACTCCCAGTTAGGAGCACCTGCTTCCTCTGTCTGTCAGGTACCTAAATCCAACCTATCCAAAGCCAAATTCATCACTTTCATTCCAAACCTCTTCTAGTTTCATGGGCCTAATCTCCAAGAATACTATCCTCAGATTTACTCAAGACATAAGCCTTTCTTTGGCAGCCAGCCTCCCTTCCTTCACCTCATTCAGTGACAGAAGCCTACCAGTTTTATATGCTGAATAATTCCAAATCCTTTCTCCTTTCTCTCCTCCTGCACCACGACATGTGGACTGGCAAGAGTCTGCTAATTCATCTCCTTGCCTGAGCTCCCATCTTGTTCTCCCCAAATCCCTACTTTTCCCAATACCTGGAGTTTTCTATGCAAAATAAAGATCTGACATTTCATTCCCTTGGTTAAAATTATTCTGTGGCTGTTCATTGTCTCCACGATGCAGTCTGAGCCCTCAGCATAGTGTCTGTGGGCCTCCAAGACCTCCCATTTTAGCCTTCTTCCTAATTATATCACACTGTGTCATATTGGTTCACATTCTACTTTCCAACAGAGGATCTTCTAGAAGTATAAACCCAACTTCATGAAATACATGGGTGGATGAAATATGTGGGTGAATTAAGTGGTTCTTTGGTCATTATATGTTGTGCAAATGTTACATTTTGGTGGGTTAAAACAAGCAATCACCGTTCATTAAGCTTTTCTAATATAGTTAGAGATGCAGCAATTAAATTAAAGGCTGAGGTGACATAAACAACCCAACAAATGAAATCTTGAAAGTAATGAAGCCATAAATAAGGTCATGGCTAATTTTAAAGACTTCTTGTTTAATTCTTTTTGTTGATTAACATTGCCTGAAACCATAATTTGTTTGTAGAAGTAATGTGCAATGGGGGTTGTTTATTTATATATTTATTTTAGCCTTGGAGGAGATTTAAATATTCCACAGAAATAAGAGGATAAGGAAAAACTATCTTAGACCTTGGTAGTCATCAGGCAAATAATTTTCCAGCACAGTGTGTTCGCTTTTGTTTTAATGTCTTTCCTTTTGCAGGGCACTGAACTTTTGGGGCTTTGATGATGAGCTAGCCACACTGTGGTTGAATCTGCTTGAGCTGTTTGGTATTTCATTTGATTTTAGCCTTCTAACAGAACCTCCAAGATCCTGCTTTAAATGCAACTTGGCATGATAACTCATCTTTTTATTCTGTCCCAACTGCCTGGCCCTCCTGTCCTATAGATAGTCCAAACTAATGGACTCAAGTACCAGTCTTATTGGTATATAGTAGTCTTAGGTTGGCATTATTTTCTTTCTTGCTCCTGAATAAAGCTGGAATATCAGTCAACTATTAATATAAATTCATGAGGATTTACGTGGAGCCCTGTTGTGAGATGCATTTTCAACTTTGGGGGAGACTTTATCAAGACCTGAATCCAAAATCCATTTTTAAATTAACTTCCCAGATGTTTTAGAGCTTTTTCTTGGGCACCCCAGCCCTTGGTGTGGATAACCATCTAATTAGTCTCTATTGGCTGCTCCATTCCTTTTCTTTCCATCAGTTCCTTGTTGGTTGATTTTTGTAACTTAAGGAGAAGCAGTAGTTGATTGAAAAATATTTGTTGCATTTGCTAATCAAGGAAGTGTTTGGGAAATCCTTAGTGTGTCTCCCACTAAAATAGATGAGTATATTAGAAATGTGGAAATTCTAAGCTTTCTGTATTGTTACAGAACAGAAAATGACTAGGTAATATATTCTATGAGTATGTAGTGATTACTTGAATATATAGTTGAAATTGCATAAAAGGGACTCATGTTCATAGATTGAATGGATCAATGAATGAATGTTTATTGGTGTATATATACATTTCTGTAAAATTCACAAATATTTTCAAAACTGTATTTTCTGTATCCATTTTTGTTTTTTATTATTAGTTCTACCTAATAGACTATAAAGGGGCTATAGGATTGAATCCCTAGGAATACAGAGTTTTTAAAATGTATGTTCTCAAAAGAAAATACTTTGGGGCCAGGCAAGTGTCTTGTAGGTGATTACTTTTGGCGAGGTGTCAGGATGGGTGGGTGGCTCTTACAGCTTAACTTTTTCTACAAATGTGTTATAATTTTAGAAGATGAACAGATATTATTGGGCAAGAAATGAACCTTAACCTGAATTTGTGCTTTTTTAAGTACCCTGGTTTAAGTGAAATTCTTGGTTACCTCTAAGGGAGGCCTGCCTGGCCAAGTTCCAGGTGCTGTTAACCTTGGGAGGGGCGGGGAGGGGGCAGAGTTGGGGGTCGGCAGGTGCTGACTGTACCTGGAGCAAAGGAAAGACCAACAGGCCACTGAACGAACCCAGCTCACAGCAGAACTCAGATTATCCGAGTGATCAGAAGAATATTACCTTCATGGGTCTGGGGGATTTCCTGCATGTGCATGAATTCAGTCTAAAATCTTGTGACTTAACATTGACTGCTAATGTCAATCTGAATTGAGGAAATAATATAAAGTCTGAATTAAAGTATATTTTCAAAGATATCATACTCAGAACTTTAAAGCACATCTGGCAGCTCAGATGAAGGGCTAACAGTTTCAGTTAGAGAATCTTTATTTTGTAAACTTTACCGTGGATTTTGTTTATTCTAAATTAGATATAAATCAAATTTGCCTAAATTTTGTTTAGAGGAGACTCATTTGCTGATTTGAATACAATCAGATTAGAAAATTATTCTTCTAAATTCCCTTCAAATAAAGCCCCCTAAAATCTCATTTCTGCTATAAATTTGTAAAGAAAAATTTAATAGTGAAAAGATAAATTCCTCTATAGATTTTCAAAGGTTGTAAATAGTGGTATCTAAAATAACTGTAAATCACCCACCTACAAAAAATACTGTTGTCATTTCATATTGACCTTATATTCTGGAATTGTGAAAATATATTTTAAAAATAAAAATATATTTTGTCTTTGTGAAGCAAAATGTAATTTAGAAGAGAAAGTTTGCCATATCAGAACTTATTGATTATCATGACCAGCACACTGTTCCCTCCAAATAAATCTGCATAACAACCAAATAGCAGATATCTTTTGCCTCTCTTTTCTGGTTTCTGCTTTGCTACTTAATAGGTCATTTAATGCCAGGTACAAAGTTTGAAAGCAGTAGTTGCTTTAGTCTTTTGAAGGTTATATAATAAATTGGACCTGCATCAAGGAATTAGGCAGAGACATAGTCTAGTAAAATTTTAACTCCAAATCTATTTTAAATTCTAATGTCGCTTAGAATTCCCGGGGGCACTTGGGTGGCTCAGGTCAGTTAAGTGTCTGACTCTGGATCTCAGCTCAGGTATTGATCTCAGGGTTGTTAGTTCAAGCCCCACTTTTTTTTTTTTTTTTTAAAGAATTCTTTAAAAAGACTGGAAGCAATGGGAGGAATGCAAATGGAACTGGGGAGTGTCAGGGGACATAGGTGAAGGAATTAAGGACTATGCAATCCCTAGGAGTGCCATAAAACTAGTCATTGTGGATGTGAACAATTATGGTGAATTTCTAGCAGTTGGCAATCAGTGACATGAGGCAGGAGGATTTTCTCTAAATTTCACAAAGTCACCAGGTGGCCTATGGGGTAAAGGAGGAGGACTTAGAAAAATAACTGAAATTCTGTATAATTATAATTCTTATACAGAAGAGTTTTGCTTTTGGGTTTGCAAGCTGCATTAGCATAACTTTAAAAAATCACCCCTTTTGTAACAGAAACTAAAGCTGAGGATAAATACTTATTTCTCATTATTCTCTTTTTCTTCTATTTCCTTTTTCCCTTTAGTCTTTATGTTTAAGTTTTGTGAAATGTTCAAGAGCTTAAAGTTTTTGAATAAACCCAAGGTTTTTGTACATTTCCATCTTACAGCCTCTGGGGCTGGTCATCCCCCTCCCCAGAAGTTATCCCAGGGGCTACTGGGTGCTGAAAATTGGGGAAACGTCTGGGATACGAAAATGAGCAAGTCCTCATTTACCTCCCAAGTTCCTCTTACTTGGTGTCACCTGACTGACTGCATACAATATGTTGCACACAGAGTGATAGGAATTAAGTAGGATGCTAAGGAGATTGACTCAGGTTGGGGAAGGTCAGGCTTCTAAGACGTGGTGTGCTTGAGCTGCATCCTAAGTGGGTCAGAACTTTGATATCTATATCTCTATCTTTTTTTTAGAACTTTGATATCTATATTTATATAGGTATAGATAAACATAGGCTATGTTTATATAATATAATAATATATCATGTGTATAATATGTAAATATGTAATATATTTTAATATAATATATTACATATATCATATTTAATATAATATATACATATATCATGTATACACAATCTATATAAATATAAAATTAAAAATAAATAAAAATGTATAAGATTGATAAATAAAAATCTTTACGTATGTACTTATCTCGTTTTGACTGACAGTGAAGTCTAGTTAACGCACTTGATTTATATATGTGCTCCTGGTAAATATGAAATGCAGTCAATACTTGGCTATGTAAATTCTTTAATACCTCCTGCCCCTAAAGGCCACTGGCAGTATTGCTGTGGTTTTGGAAAGGTTTATGGATTTTGGCAAGTGAGGCTTACCTAGACTTTAGGGCCCTTGGTGTCTTCAACTCTTGGTTAGGTGAGGCCTTGAGGCCTACAGGATGATGAAGTAGAGCCCGGACAGGCAGAGACACTCTGACCATCAGGCAGGTGGTTTTTACGACAGTGGATGCAGAATTTAGGGGCTGTGAGTGAGAGCTGTGGTTGGGGATATTGACCTTATGGATCCAAAATGGGTTTGTGAGAATATTTATGTTTCTCGTATAGTATGGCTGTAAACATTGGAAGAATCTCACAGTCTTGTTTCAGCACTTCTTGGCTGTGAATGGCCTGCGGTTTGCAATATCCCTAGGCCTGTAGGATTTGCTGGGTCATCAAGGGACATGGGACTCCATTAGTTCGTGGCAGTATCTGTTGAACACTGGCTAGACACAGACTACCTTGCCAGGCCAGTTCAGAAACGCTGGTAGATCTCATTTTCCCTCTGATATTATTTTTAAGGAATTTTATTTGCATCTAAGAGAGTCTCAGTAATTCATCTTTGTGATAGATGAATCCAAAATATGCTGCCCCAGTTCCTTTTAAAAATCAGCGCATCTTTAAAAAAATTTTTTTTTTAATTTATTTATTTGAGAATAAGAGAAAGAGAGCACAAGGGGGAGGAGCAGAGGGAGAGGGTCAAGCAGACTTCACCCTGAGCGTGGGTCCTGAGGCAGGGCTTGATCTCACAACCCTGACATCATGACCTAAGCTGAAATCAGGAATCAGACACTTAGCTAACTGAGCCACCCATGTGCCCCGTGTTCAGCACATCTTTGCATTGCCTTGGTTTTTCTATTTCTAGCTTTTATACAAGATTAGGGCAAACTGGAGATAGGTATAGTGTTATCCCTGCTGACTGAGGGGTTTGTGATGTTCAGCAATCCCATCTGACTTATAACTGAAACAATGTGTTGGCTGAATTTTTGAAGGGCATGTTCTCTGAGTTTTTTACTGGGACATCCTTTACAGCTATTGCACGAGAACGTGACTTTCTCACTTTTACGTCTAGTACATACTGAAAACATTTACAAGTCAAACGGCTATGCCAAGGCCACACACATATGTATATGCAGGGTTGGATGCAATTGTGTTCTTAGAGAGCTGAAAAATCTGGTGATAAGCTCCACTGTCTTGGGAGAACCTGGACCCGAGACAGATACAGACAGGAAAGGCCTCTGCCATCTCCCCATCGATGTAGGTCCAGGCATCGTCCCTCCTCAGCGGCTGATGTCCTTCGTGAGTGCTCTCTGGGCTCTCTCCAGGCCAGCACCGCCACCAGGGTGGGTCTTCCCATGTGGTCTTTGGCTTGAATCTTCGCTGCCAGCAGTGGGAAAGAGGGCGTCCGGGAAGATAGCTAGTGAGGACAAGGAAAACAGGCCAGTTGACCACAAGTTGGTGTATTGTTCCAGGCAAATCCTGGGGCCTCATAGGCGCCACAGGCCTGCAGCCCTGAAGAGGGAGTGAGTCACAGGTGCTTCTGTGGCAGAAGGCCACACCCGGGAGCACTCCCCTGCAAAGGCCTCAGCTGCCTCTGAGGGGGTCCTGGCTCTGGTCCTGCAACAGCTGGGGCTGGGGGCCAGGAGCAGGCAGAGCCACCAGCAGTGACTAAAGGTGGTTAATGTGAGGAAATGCAAATAATTTAAAATTATAATGCTCCCCCCTCCTTCCCTGCACTCTCTAATTACCTCCCCTGCTTTATTTTTTTGACTAGTGCTTATGATGTTATGATAGGGCCTAGTCATACTTGAAAAACGCTGCTTATCATCCATCTCCAACAACTAGACGGAAGTTCCACTTTCAGGTAGGAGTCTTTGTTTTGTCCATGGCTATATTCCAAGGCCTGGCATATGGGCATTCGAATATGTTAAATGAAGGAATGAATAAACCAAGCTCTTCGTCGGCACAGAAAAGGCAGTGTGGGGGGCATGGTGTCTGAAAAGGAAAACTGTAAGCTCTATGCAAGTAGCAAGGGCCTGCTTTAGAAAATAATTGGAATTTCTAGCCGCAAAAGGAAGTTAAGTATTTTAATTGTTAAAATCACTTTTGCTCATGCTAGATCCATAATTCTTCCAGGTTTCCTAGAGCGTATGTAATTTTGAGAGAGAGAGAGAGAGATGGTGCAATGTGATACACTAAGGGAGATACCATATCAGTATGGTAACGGGCACAGTCTGAGTTAGGCCAGTTCTGCCACTTAACCTTCTGTGCCTCACTTTTTGCACCTGTAAAATGGGGATGTTGACATTAGTGACCTCATTGGGATTTTTGTATGTGCATGTGAGGATTAAATGAATGATTCCAGGTGAGGCATTTTGAATACTACCTGGCACATAGAAGATTCCAGTAAGTGTCATTTGCTATCATCATTACCATCATCAACATCATCCTTATTATTATGCTACCACCACCATCATCATCTGTATTCCTGAGTTCTTAAGAGTATTTATTGATTTATTTATTTGAAAGAAAGACAGAATGAGCAAAGTGGGGGGAGAGGTGGGGGAGAGAGAGAATCTCAAGCAGACTCCATGCCCAGTGGGGAGCCCAACATGGGGCTCCATCTCTTGACTCTGAGACCACGACCTGAACTGAAATTAAGAGTCAGATGTTTAAATGACTGAACCACCAAGACGCCCCTGTATTCCTGCATTCTAAGGACATTTTGAAGCTAAAAAATTTGCCGCATAGATTGTTTTATATGAACATGATCTATAATGATTCTGTATTTTTTTTAGCATTTTTGTGCATAAGAATTTATTGTAGGTTTCTCAACTTTTTATTTTGATGCCACAATTGGCATCTGCAGCTTTTTACAGTATATGCTGGTACTGAGATGTGCATTGTTGTGGACATTTGATTGATTTCTGTAATTAGGAAGCAACTTAATCTGCAGTAATTTGGTGTGATGTTGAACTTGAATAGCCACAGATTCATTTCCAAAAGAGGAGACTAAAGTAAATGAAAGTTATGATATTTGAGGACATGAATGAAGATGCCACAGTCCCGGGGCTGGGGTCAGATCCTTCCCCAGATCGTGATGTACCCCATGGATGATTCCCCCTTTTCAGGAAGGCTTCTTACCTTACCATTTTCCTCTTGGAATGTGGGGTGGCATAATAGGGCCATTTTAAATAGCTCTGTGGTATATTTAAATAAAAACTGCCGCGTAATTGCATAATATTAGTATTACAAATGCCTTGTATTCATTATATGATAATTAAAATAAGGTTCAGTGTTAATAAATATGGAGTAGAGAATATTATTGATGTTTTATTTATGGTAAACAGGAAATGTCCCTTGTGATTTTTTTTTTTTTATTCCCAGCTTGGAAACAATAAATCAGTTCTGAGAAGGGGCTAGATTGTTTTCTTTTATGATATGCTTTTTTCTGGCACATTTGTCCACTTACCTGGGATTAGCTACATACATACCTCACAAAATGAGGTCTCATTATACCCAAGGATAGCTAAATGCCCATCAAGGAATAAATGAATGCGTTTGAGTTGTTTTAATTAGCTAGGTGTGATTTAAAGGTTGCTGAAATCAAAAAGGCTTATTCATTTTTCATCAATAATCACTTACCTTAATATTTCATTAGAACCCGCTGATTTGCAGACCTCCTTCTGGGCTTTGATTCATTATGACTGCAGACATAATTTAACTTTCCCTCTTTTTCTCATTCTGTATTATACTCTTTCATCTCTGAGACACTGTTAAGATGTTTCCAACATTCTTCACAGGGCTGCTAATTGACCCAACTTTTTTTTTTTTTTAACTGTACTTAAAGCTAAGAGTTCTAGGCTGTGGAAAGCTGGATGAGCAAGCACATGCATCCACGAGCGTGAGTGCATATGTTTTTAGGCCGTGTTCTTTCCGCATCTGAACAACTGATAATAAGTACAAATTTTCTTTTTCGTATGTTGTGAGGCTAAGGATTGAATTATCATATGCAAAAGTCAGGAAGTAAATAACTTGGACACATTCTTAGACTATGCCATCAATTGGAAAGAACAAAGCATCTTGTGTGTGGCATCCTTGGCAGATGAGGTCACTATCTGGGCATATACCTTATTTTCAGAACATGTCTCCGATTGCTTTCAATGCACACTTGCCCTTATCCTCTGATGCTTGGTCTGCCTGTGTGTCCTCGGGAGGGGGGCGAGCAGCAGAGGGTGGCCCTGTCCCAGGCTTCTGTGCTGCCACCTAGGGAGCCCTGCTCTGTCGCAGTGAAGCCAAGAGTTGGCCCCTCATGTTACTGTGATACATGTGCAGGAAAGAGCCATTCTTTCTTCCTAAACTGTTCCCTGGCTGCTTGTAACCTATCACAGCCAGACACAGCCCACCTAGGGCGTGGGCTTCGGATCAGAACCTCTTAAAACCCGAAACTCGAAGTACCTCTCCTTAAATGCATGCATAGGCCCTAGGTTTTTTTTTTTTTTTTTTTTAAAGATTTTACTTATTTGACAGAGAGAAACACAGCGAGAGAGGGAACACAAGCAGAGGGAATGGTAGCGGGAGAAGCAGGCTTCCTGCCGAGCAAGGAGCCCGATGTGGGGCTCCATCCCACGCCCCTGGGATCATGACCTGA
>CM053611.1:111600113-111674730 GCA_028646535.1 Procyon lotor
ACATTGCTGCTATAAACATTCGGGTGCACGTGCCTGTTCGGATCACATTTGTATCTTTAGGGTAAATACCCAGTAGTGCGATTGCTGGATCATAGGGTAGCTCTATTTTCAACTTTTTGAGGAACCTCCATACTGTTAAGAGTGGTCTTTCTTGGCAAGCAGTTAAATTGCTTGCTGATTATCTCTTATTTTTAGGTTGCTTTAAAATCTTTTTTAGGCCAAGGCAAGAGTAGTAGCCTTTATGCTGAGGTCCAACTTAGCCCAATTTCCAGGATGTGACTCTTCTTGATGAACTACTCAGTGTGGTCAGCCAAGGTATTCCATGAGGTCTGTTCCTCCAATTGGAGAAAGCTTGCCCAATTCCTGGTACTTTAAGAGTGCCCCAAATTGTTCATCTTACTGCTGCCTGGGAATGATTTTCTTTTCTCACAGAAAGTTGTTCCTGTCTGGGCTTGTGGGGTTTTACCTGACCCAAGCACAGTTCATTCACATGCAGATTTCTGGAGCTCTTTCTTCAGTGTAGAGCTCTCCTCTCAGAAAAATCTGTCCCATGAATTCTGATGCCTCAGCCTCCCCCAATTCAGGATTCTGTCTGTGTGACTACAGTGCCATTTGCATTCCCCTCTCTGCGTTGCAGTGTGGGAATTGCCACCAGACAGAAAGCCTGGTTACTGGTAAGGCTCACCTCATTTGTTTCCTTTTCTTGGAGATTACAGCCCTAGTCTTCCTCACACCCAGTTTCTGAAAATAGCTTCTGTATTTTTTTCAGTTTTCCAGTTGCTTAAAATAAGAAGGGAACTCTACACCACTTATGTACTCTTGTTGCCAGAAGTGGAACTTCTTAAAATATATTTAAAGAATTATTCTTCTGAGGGTGTCTTCGTTCTACTGACATAGTCTTCTTCCTAAACGACTCACAATTGGCTTCTGAAAGACTCTTTGCAGGGGCGCCTCGTGGCTCAGTTGGTTAAGCATCTGATTCTTGATCTCAGGGTCATGAGTTCAGACCCCATGTTGAGCCCCCCTCTCTCTACAGAAGGAAGGAAGGAAGGAAGGAAGGAAGGAAGGAAGGAAGGAAGGTAGGAAGGTTGGTTCTTTTCAAGTGACGAAATTGCCAGATCTTGAGACCACAGCATAGTCTTTCTTCTCCTTGTTCTTTTTGAAATATTTAGTGTTGATGACCACTCCTCCATGCCATCTTGAAAAGGTGTTCACGTTGGGTTTACGGGACACTCTTTTTTCCTTTGTCTCTTATGTTCTAATTTATGTCTCGTTGACCTCTTTTATCCCCTACCTGTTGTAATTCTCAAGTATCTACTTTCTGATCTAATTTTCTTCCTAGTATGCCTTCAACTGTCACTTATATGCAGCGGATTCCTGAAGTCATTGTAAGCAGAGCTGATCTAAGTCTCTGAGTACCAGCCTTGCTTCCCCACCTCTCTCTCTGGGTATACTGACAACAGCACAAACTCAACAGTAACAAATCTCGTGTTATCTGTATTATCAAAACCATAGCCACCATGGTGTCCCTTCTGTCTACTATTTTTGCCATCTATTTTTGCCTATCTCCTGTGCTCTTCCTGCATCCCCTTCCTTCATCCTTGATCTAGTGATGAGGTTTTATTGATTGTTTCTGTGCTCTCTGTGGAACCAATTCTCCCCAACCTATTTCACTGTCTGGACTCAGAGATATATTATCTCTTATCTGGTGTAGTGAAGTAGCAGCACTTACACTTCTATGCCCCTCTCAACGATCTGTGATCCATCTTACGCTGTGTCACCATCACCTTCCTAAAGTCTAGTTTGGGTGGCATTGCTCCTGCTCAGAAAATCTCACTGCAGAATCAAGTCCAAACTTTTCTCAAGTGTGATGTTCTCTTCCAGGTTAACCACCACAGTCTTAATCCTCTGTGTTTCCCCTTGTCAAAACTAGTCACACTAGGCAATTTTCTATCCCAGAATGTGTCAAGCATTTTCCTACCATAGTCCCCATCATATAAGCTTTTTTTTTAAATCAGTCTGAAACTGACACATATGGCTCTCTTTATCCCCATTGTTAAAAATCCTAATTTTCCAGATGCCATCTCTGCAAATTTAGTACATCTAGTTGGAATGAGTCTCTCATTTTTCTTGGATTCAAAACATTTTGCCTGCCTACTAAGGATTTCTATGTTTGTAAAGGAGAGTTAGAAGCTATCTGCTTCCCCTCCATTTTTTGCATGATTTGCATTTTTTCTCATTTTGTTCTAGATGTCTTCTTTTGTAATGGTGGGAAATCATTAAGGCATTCCCTGAGAGCTGCTTTTAGGACTCACACTGCAGCCAGAAAGCAATCTCATGTGCAGGGTTGTGATCACTCTGTATGTGGCTGACTTCTCTTACATGGAAATAAGGCTCAGGGCCATGCCTTCTTCACTCTTATACCCTCCAGATGCTGTTGCACATTTTTGGAGAATTTAAAGGTGGGCATGTGGATGACTAAATAAAAAAAAAATTGGCTTAAAATGGTTGAATGATTTGATCGATTTAAGGAGATTATGTAGCATGTGACTTCAGCATCTAAGGATGATTCCGTTTATACAAATTAGTTATAGATAACTTTGCAGTAACATATCAGTGACATGGGACAGAATAAATCACTTTACAAATCCATTATTACACTGTAATTTTTTTTGGCTGGGATAAAATAACTCGAATTCAGTATTGATAAAGGTATGTGTGTGTGTGTGTGTGTGTGTGTGTGTGTGTGTATGTGTGTGTGTGTGTATTTATATATTCAAATTTTTTCCCTGATACATTTCTTAAGCCAGTGACCATGACCTATCCTCCTGCTGATAATGCTGGATTCAAGGCTAGGCATGCCAAGGAAACAAAGAATACAGGTTATTTTGGGACCCTTCAATATCTCTCCTCTTGTCTGTGTTTCTTCCTGTACAGATATTCCGGCACTGTGGGGCACTACGTTTAACTAGGCACAACAACATTTTGCTGATTTCCTTTAGATGTTTCCTGAATAAGAAACATATTATCCCTTAATCAGCTTCTTTTGAGATGTCTGTTTATACTAAACAAAGTCCTATTCCAATTAGTTTCAAATTCTCAGCAAAAGGCTGGTAATTAAACATTGTCTGAAGGACCATCCTGCTACTGTATTGCAATACTGAAGTCCAGGTGCAGGAGAAACAATGTTAAGCTTATTAGCACGTTTATCAACTTAATTGGTCAACCACAAAGAAAGACTATATACTGACATAAGTTTCAAACTTAAGCACTGTGAATTTGAGAAACTACCTCTATTCCCTCATCTGTACCATGAAATAACTGTGTACAGATAAATAATAATGATCACTATCTTGTAGAATTGTGTAGGATAAATGAGATAATATAGATAAAACATTTGGCAAAAAGCCTGCTTTCAGTATTACAAATCTATTTTATTGAGGTGCAAGTCAAAAATCTGACAAGAATATATTATGATAAAGCAAACTTTTTAATAAGTAGACCTTGAAAACTCAACGAGAGGTATAATTACTTGAAGAAGGATTTAGTTTTAGTACATTATAAAATCTTGGACTTAATTTTAAATGGAATTTAATATATAGAAATTACTGGCCAAGCTATGGAGTAAATAAAATGAGATAATCCCTGAACGTGACATATTGGGCAACAAACTTAATATATGTTGCACGTGCATAATAACAATTTTGTATCCAGTGTTTTCTGAGTAATATGAATGTGGGCATCAGCTGGGATGAGAGCATTTCAAAGTTGGACTGTCAGTAGATGAACCACTGTAACATTAATTGGTAATAGAATTTATTTCATAACGTGTGTGATCTGTTGCGGTAGTAAAATAGATTATTTTTAGATTCCCATATAAAATTGTTTTCTCACTAGATAATTATAATTGGCTCTGTATGTAACACAAATTTTAAATATTTTATGTTATTAGTAACACCAGTGTAACACGGGAATTAACAAGATAGAAATGCAAATACATTTTCCTGTTTCTTAAACTGTGGCTGCAAACAGAGAATTGGTTCTGTAAATTATTTTTAATGTGCACACTTTTTAACAAGGTCCTTAAAGTGGTAATCATTTCTCAGTTTCCAACTTCGAGGGGTAGTAATGGTTTGACAGCTGTAATGTTGCTTTTGTTGGTGATGAAATACTGGTTTTCATTAAATTTTATGTTAAAATATACTAATTTAGAATCATAGGTTTCTACAGTTGCAGAGCTGGGAGGACCTGATTTTTTTTTAAGATTTTATTTATTTATTTGATTAAGAGAGAGAGAGGGAGAGAGAGAGAATGAGCAGGGGCAGGGAGGAGCAGAGGGAGAGGGACAAGCAGACTCCACACTGAGTGAAAAGCCCTACATGGGGCTGGACATGGGGCTGGACTTGAGGCTTGATCCTGCAACCCTGAGCTGACATCAAGAGTCCGATGCTCAACCAACTGAGCCACCCGGGTGCCCCTGGAAGGACCTGATTTAACAGCCCCTTACTTTACTGAGTTGGGGTGTCGACAGGGGTGGTTGCTGCATATCATTATCTTTCCTTTAAGGTGGGAGTACAGGGCGCCTGGGTGGCTCAGTGGGTTAAACCTCTGCCTTCAGCTCAGGTCATGATCTCAGGGTCCTGAGAACTCAAGATCTCAAGATCTAACTAAGACAGGATGGTCCACGTTGGAATTGTGCTGGCACTGTCCACTCACAGATAGCTGTCTCTGCTTAATTTAACTGTGACGCCAGTGGGTTATAACTACATTGTACATATTGAGCTCTTAAAAAATATTTTTTTCTCACTCGAAGTCCAACTAGACCCTTACCTGGGTACTGCTTATAACAGAAATATCTAAGTCCAGGAATATTCCAATACACCACTAGTATGGTAAGTGTACTCTGGTTTTCAAAACTGCTGCATCCCAATTTTGAATTAATACATTACTCAATAAAATTCTAGAGGTCATGGAAGAAGTCCTTAGGCAGCCATAATTATAAAAGTGTGACACACACAGGTAGACCTTTATATTTTTAAGTACACTTTATTTCATATATACTACTACTTTCATGTATGTATAACATTTATATACACTTCCTTTTTGTAACTGGCAGACCATGTATGAGTCTATCTGTTTTATAAATTTGTAGAAGACGACTGATAATCAGGTGACTCGCACAAAGCAGCATGCCTATCTGAGACTCCCACAAGCCCACAGGTTTCCTGACTCCACATCAGCTGTTTTTGCCATGGTACCCCCACCTATCTTTTCTTTTCTTTTCCTTTCCTTTCCTTTCCCTATTCCCTCCTTCCTTCCTTCTCTTCCTTCCTTCTCTTCCTTCCTTCCTTCCCTTCCTTCCTTCCTT
The DNA here is from genome assembly GCA_028646535.1 of Procyon lotor. Classification (NCBI taxonomy): domain Eukaryota; kingdom Metazoa; phylum Chordata; class Mammalia; order Carnivora; family Procyonidae; genus Procyon; species Procyon lotor. The sequence continues at coordinate 111,605,482 of CM053611.1, forward strand.
TCTCTCTCTCTCTCTCTCTCTCTCTCTCTCTTTCTTTCTTTCTTTCTTTCTTTCTTTCTTTCTTTCTTTCTTTCTTTCTCTCTCTCTCTCTCCCCTTCCTTCCTTCCTTCCTTCCTTCCTTCCTTCCTTCCTTCTTTCTTTCTTTCTCCCTCCTTTTCTTTTCTTTTTTCTTTCTTTCTTTTAAAGATTTTATTTATTTATTTGATGAAGAGAACGAGATCACAGTAGGCAGAGAGGCAGGCAGAGGGAGAGGGAGAAGTAGGTTCCCCACTGAGCAGGGAACCCAACGCTGGCTCCATTCCAGGACCCTGGGATCATGATCTGAGCCTAAGGCAGACATTTAACAACTGAGCCGCCCAGGCGCCCCATCATCGCCGAGCCTTTTTTTTTTTTTTTTTTTAAAGATTTTATTTATTTATTTGACAGAGAGCGAGCGAGCACAAGCAGGCAGAGAGGCAGGCAGAGAGAGAGGGGGAAGCAGGCTCCCCACTGAGCAGAGAGCCCAATGCGAGGCTCTATCCCAGGACCCTGAGCCGAAGGCAGAGGCTTTAACCCACTGAGCCACCCAGGCGCCCCCATCGCCGAGCCTTTTTAAACATCGTGCTGCCCCCTTGTTGCAGGTACGACTGAGACACATTGACCTTGCTCTGCATTAAGCACTCCCTCTGTTTTCCTGCTTCCTTGGACCTGCATCTATTCCAGTGCTGCTTCCCACCCTTCTCTTTTGTTTTCTTCTTTATTTCAAGTGCTGTTGATCCAGCCTCCCCTTCTCACTTCCGAGCACTCTGGACGCCCTGTTCTCCTTCTCCTGTGGCCCAAGTGGCAGAGCGCTGTGGCTGGGGTCACCGCTGCTCCCCTGCACTTCCGATGCCCAGCCACACTGGCCAGTGAGAGTGTTCCCACGCTCACGCCTGGCATTCGGTCTGCTGGCTGCCCTGCCCTGGCTCTTGACGTGACTGAATTCTTCTTGTCATCCCGGCTCACTCTTCAGCGTGGTCTTTTCCAGTGCCCTGTGTCCCACCGGCTGCCCCACTCCCAGCCCCTCTCTAGCCCACTACCCTTCATTAATGTTTGCATACACATATCCCTATCTCAGCCTGCCCTATTCACCCATGTGTCTCTTATTTCTAATTCTGCCCTCTTGAATATAGAGACCTCATGTGTCCTGCCTGTCTGTCTCCCTGCAAGCTCCTGTACGGTGGCTGGCAAGTAGTATGTGCTAGCTGATCCTTGCTTTATGCATGTACGTATGTGTGCATTTTGCATGTAGGTTTTATGTGTGTATCTCTATATGCATGTGTGGATACATGTATGTTTGTATGGGGGGGGGGCTTCCTTCCCCTTGCTTGGGAAATGCTCTTACCTGCTCTCAGAAGATCCTGCTGGGTGGCAGGTGCTGACATCTGGGAATGCCACGAAGATGGTCCCCACCAGGAGGAAAAATGAATTCTCTCTTTCTGGTACTTTCTGTTTCAGGTTTTTAAAACACCTCCTTTTCACCAAACAAAAACCCTGTCTTTTCTCAGCTATATTTAAAAATCTATTTGTCAGAGATTTTGCTTTTAACCCTTCTTGCATGCCTTCTAAAAAAATTGTTCTTTGAGGGGCGCCTGGGTGGCTCAGTCGTTAAGCATCTGCCTTCGGCTCAGGTCATGATCCCAGCGTCCTGGGATTGAGCCCCGCATCGGCTCCTTGCTCGGCAGGAAGCCTGCTTCTCCCGCTACCATTCCCTCTGCTTGTGTTCCCTCTCTCGCCGTGTTTCTCGCTGTCAAATAAATAAAATCTTTAAAAAAAAAAATTGTTCTTTGAGAATATAGACTGAAGAGTTTCTGGAAACTGTTCTTGTTGAATTAACATATATTAATAGTATGATTCCTTTTACTAATCCTTAAAGTTATTTTAATATTAAAGTAATACTTTCTTTGTGTAAAACTTAGAAAATAGAGAAGGAAATAAAAAAGGAAAAGATGATATCACCCCAAAAATTTTAATTATTAACATTTTAGAGTACATTCTTAAGCACACACACATATACAGATCAATATTTACAAATGTGTACTTATTTAAAACTAAAAATAGAATCCTATTGTACATAACTCTTTAGTGACCTGCCTTTTTACTTAGTACATCACAAACATCTTTCCGTGCCAGTCAGTGTTCTCCTACAAAAGTATGTTTTAAATGGCTACAGTATTTCATTTTTTGGGTTTACCTTGGTCAAACCAATTTGGGCTTAACAGCCTAAACCTCACTTTTCTCGTCTGTAAGAGAGAATAATAACATTGCCTTAAATAGTGTAAGGGAATTAAATGAGATAATGCATAGAAAGCGCCAAGACTGTCGCATAGCAAGTACTCAGTGATTGGTAGCTGATATTTATATTTATCCATTCCTACTATCATTTAACAACTTAAAGTGCACTCTGATCTATCCTACTACTTGTTCTTATAAATTTGAATATGTAATTGTATTTTATCAATAACACATTTTTAAACTCTAAAAATGCACATTATCTTTATTTTCAAATAGTATTTATCAAAAGATAGTAAGGCATTTCTAGTTAAGGCAAATCCCAGAGGAAGAACACTTTGGTTTTATAAAAGAGGTTGCTTTAGGAGTTTCCACCTGGAAGTAAAAGTTGGTTCTACTTCCCTTCGCCTGTCTCATCCTTGGCCTCTGCCACCTCTTCGATCTGACCTTCTGCTAAAGGTTGATGTTCCACTCCCGGCTGTCTCAGAAAAAAGGCCGGGAGTGGAGTGCTTCTCCATCATGGCCAGCCTTGCTCTTGTGCATTCTCTCATCTTTTATCCTCTTTCAGGGCTCATTGGGCTGCTAGCTTCGGGGTGGTATGAGACTAAAGGAATTGTTCTCTGAGTTGAGTAGTTCACCAATATACTTTAAGAGGGCATGTAGCCTTCAATAAAAGTCGTTCGATTTAATTTAAAGTAAACTTTTCTTATTTTGAGTTTTTTTTCCCCATTTAGTTAAGCATGTAGCAGACATTTAGAAATGTGGAACTGTTTCTGTTATTTTGGATGTAAAAAAAAACAAACCCATCTCTATTTGTAATGAGGATCTTTTAAAAAAGGTCTTTAAAAGGGGAATACCTTTTAAAATATGTCACAGTTAAGTGTCTGTTCTGAATTAAGTATATGAAAAAGCTACATTTATTCACAGTTGGTATCATGCATTTATTAAGAGCTGGAAAGAAAATGCTGTTAAGGCTTTACATTGACACAGTGTATCTATTACTTGTTTCCTCCATTTTATGAGTTCATCTTTCTTACAGGGGAGGAGGTGGGTTAGAAAGGAATATATTCCCTTCAAGTTAGAGTCCATTTCGGATTGGACATCTCCTCCCTGCCCACTGTTTCCCAGATAGAGATTGAAAGTGTTCTGGCCTGCATAGTTTAAATGTTATCTCTGATTTTAAAAATATTTTCTTCTCTTTTTCTTTAAAATGCTATATCCTCTTTTTTCCCTCATATTTCTCTTTCTTAGGAGAATGCTATTATCGGCTGTCAGCTTCTTCATCCTGGGCCCGTCTGTGGGGGAGATATTGGAGACTGAAGGAGTTTGTTCACCCTACTGACATTTGTATTGTCTAAGTAGAACTGGCTATTGAAAAATGCTAACACAAAACCTCAGCCCTTCCTTTATTAATGCACTAAAGATCCTGACCAAATTTAAAAACCAGGAGAGCCTTGTTGAGCCTGAATCTGTTAGGCTATGAAATGCACCCTGGGTTTTGAGGAAGAAGTGAGCACATTTATAGCTTTAATTACTCATTTGGGATACTACAGTCTGTTGCCAAAGCCAGTTATCATCAGCTTTGATTAGAAATCAGGAAAGACAGCTGCTGAAATGCAGAGTGAAAAGAATTGTATTGGATTAGAAAGGCGTTCTTTTGAATCTGAAAGAGAAAGAAAGCATCTTTGGGAAACATCTGAATATGCATTTATTTTAATAATTGAATGGCTAGAGGTATAGTACAGTACATTGTATGTTGGAGTGGTTTTCATTATTAAATTAAGTGCCTTTGTTCAATTCATCTAGATTTTCCCATTGGCTGCTGTATTCTTTTTCCTCTTTTAGTTCCATTTTGATGCCGTGTTACATCCCTATTTGTGGGTTGAAATGTGTCAGTATTCATAAACTAAATTCATGAACCATCTTCCCAATCATTTGGGCTGATGAAACACCATTTACCAGTGTGAAGCCAAGCCAGGAGAGGCATATAAAATAATACATTCAAATGCTAAGCTTAGAAAGACAGTAGTCTTTATTCCTAATCCCACGTTCATGGAGAAGGACTGCTTTGAACCTTATTATTTTAGCAACGTAATTTCAGGTTATAATGTATATCAGAAGAGTGTCATATGCAAATACTCCGAAGTATCAAAATTTCAGAGTTAAATTCACATGCATGTGTTTATAGTTTGTAAAATCAAAAGATGTGTTAGGAAGATTTACTTTTTACATCTTGAAAGCTGTTTGAGATCTTGTATGGAAACTTCAATAAGGCAATGGCCTCCTATCTTTAAACTTTGCGAACAGCAGCTTTTCTCCTTTCTATCAAAGATGATCACAGTTGCTTAAAAAAATACATAAATAAACAATGTGTATAGAAGCATGCCCATCCCTTAAATGACTGTGTAAGTACTAAGGATAGTTGTATTTACATTCATATTTGCACGAGAGTAAACATTTATGCAAATATGCTAAGAAAAATTACCAAACACTTTGTTCGCATGTGCTCTAGCTTCAAAGTAAAGCTGAGAATTGTCACCCAATTATTTAACTCTAGGTAGTGAAATGCTTAAACAAAACAAAGATAACATTCTGTACCTACACAATGGATCAACACAGCTTCCTTCATCCTCACTTTGGACCATCTGTTTAAAAGAAACTAAAAACCCTCAGGAAGCAAGCCTCTAATCTGTGGTTAAGAGTTTAAAGACACATGCTCGTTCTGACAACCAACACTGTGTACTGAGCGCTGTAATAGGTTTTGTATTAGCTGTAAAAGGCTACGTGGCTTGACCTCAGCATCTGTCAGCTAGAGCTTCTCTGTTCTTAGTAGGAAATCAAAAATTCTTTTCATAGAGCATCTAATTCTACATTATTTTAACATCCACTATGGTTAAGTATTGGCAATACTGTTTTCCAGGAGCTAAATTATTTTAAAGTTTCCAAATTTTTTTAAGGATCATAATTCTCAGCTCGCCCCATCCCTCCCCCGCTCCCCGCCCCTTGCTGAAAGGAGCTACAGACATATGCCAATAACATATTTACATAATGGAAATCATTCAGACTTGTTGAAGAATAGACTTGGTCAGGGCCCAGAGGATCATGAAGGTCTATCCCGCATTATTCCTTCTTGAATCCCACAAAAACTTTTGAATGTTTTGTCTTGGTTCAGAAATGTTGGCATTTGTTAACAGTTTTAGGCTTTGAGCATCACCATGGGTCTAGAGCCCTTTTTCCCTTGTGAGCTGATGTTGCAAGACAGAGCTCAGGACTGTTTTTACATAATGCCAAACAGAGAAAACCACCACCACAACAAAAAGGCTTCTACTTTACTAGAGGTGAGAGAATATTTTTTTAATAATTAAGCTATTAATTATCATATACTCATTATAGAAAAGTGTCATTATTTTTACTGTTTATTTGACACAGTTAAGTAAATTACCAGTTCTTTATTATAATTGAGAGAAAACTCTAGTAAAAGTGATATTAAAACTAAAATGATCAGGCAGCCCTGGAAAGCCCAGTGAGTGCTGAAAAAATATAGCATCTATTATTTGATATAATTTCCTTTGGTTGGTATTGTGTCACTGGACAGTAGGTTATTAGATTGTAGAACTTAGTCATTAACCTTCAGGCCCTGTTCTCTCACTCTGTTTCCCTCAATCATTAGCCATAGATTATTCCTATCATGGCCATCACACACCCTAAAACTTGGGTAGATGGTTGGATTGGGCATGACCCCCAAGGTTATCTTTTAACACTGATTCTAGCATTTCCTATTTCACCAACTGTGGAACAGATGACATTGTTTTACCGGCAACCTTTAGTTGTGCAGGATTTTCTTGGTGTCTTCTGTCTCCACTGATATAAACACCTATAAAAGTGTGCGAATGTTCTTACATGGTTGAATACTTTTAGAAGGGAAATACTGTGTTTGGAAGCATTTCAGTTGGAAAATGCATCGGAGTGGATATTGTCAGACATTTTCTTAGAACAACTCAAAATCACTTAGTACTATGTAAAATATCCAAGACATGCAAATGCAAAAGCAATGATTGTAACCTTCACTCTTGTAAATATGCGTCACTGATTCAGATTTGGACCAATAAGATCACAAGTGAATATCATTAGTCAGAACTCGGCAAGATCTGATTTCATGCCAGTCACATTCTCACACACACATTTGTTTGTTTATGTCAGTCATTAGAACTCAGTAACTAAACAGCAGTGGTAGTTAATGTGGCATTTTATAAACACATAGATGAATTGGAAAAAAGCAAATTATCCACGAATAGTGACCAATTGTAAATAATATTATGTAAATACCCAAAAATATAAATATCCATCACAAGCATATCCTTGAGTAGAAAAGAACATGACAAAGGCAAATGGTTTGAATGAGGTTTTACCAGAAGTCAAAGTAGAAGGCTCTGGAGGAATGCCCAGAATCTTCCCAGCCCTTGAGCTGATTCTGACCCAAATCATCTTCTTGCTTAGCACAGCATTGAACTGACTTTGTGGCTCTCTTGTCTACTTCTTCCCATTGCACCAAACAGTAAACCTGATATTATTAGGAAAACTTGTGATATTCCAACCAAAGGGATTAAAAGAATTTTTATACTTCTGTAATATAACAATCTTTAAAAAAACACGAATGCAGAAAATGCAGCAAAACTCACTAAATTCACATTAAGTAAGAGGAAGACCGAACTAAATCAGTGGTCTAAATTATAGACTCCTAAAAAAATTAATAGTAATTTAATTGCTTTCAGATTCATGGAGTTCCTTGGAGAAATTGCCTTGGTAAATAAATAAGAAAAAAAATACAAATTGTACATCAGTGGGTAAATAAGGCAGTGTTTTTAAGGAATTCACCATGGACTAGTATGTTTTAAGTGGTTTTCTCCCTGAAGTGTATATATGTTATTAATTTGCCTTGCAAATTATCCTTTGTAAGAAATAGAGATATTTCTGATTTTTTAATTATTTGTGATATTTGGAAGTTATTCATTTACAGAAACATAGTAGGAATTGTAGTCTTTCATTTACTTTTTCATTCATGCATTCATTCTTTGAACAAATATATATTGAGGTCATGGTGTTGGGTACAGACTGGTGAGTTCAACAAAGTCCCTGCCTTTTATGTCCTGGGAATTGGAATTAACGGGGGAAAAAAAGACTACATATTTAATTACAGATTATGATAGAGACTTAATCAGGGTGCTGAAATACTTCAGGAGAAAGGAGATTTTTTTGAGAAGATGCCATTTGAGCTGAATACTGAAGGGCACAAGAAAGTCAGACATAGAGTCCAGGCAGAAGGAGTTACGTAAACCAAGTGAAAGTCAGGAAAAAGTTCAGCCTGTTCTAGAAACTGGAAGGAAGCTAATGTGGTATGGAATGAAATCAAAGCAGTATGTGCAAATCAAACCTACCTGGGAAAGCTTAAAGATAAGTTTTATTCAAGGTGCTATAGGGGAGCCATTATAGTGTTTCTGAGCTTGTGAGCATAGTCTGACTTATAATTTTAAAATTACGCTGTGTGGAAAATAGATTATAAGGTAGGCATGTCACCCAGGAACACGGAAACTATATTAGAGATTTCAAGCAGGTGGGATTTAGTAAAGGGGCTTGGTTACACAGGAGTTGGAAGAGGAAAAAGATAATGAAAGTATCTGGAAATAATAGGTGCAGAAAGCAGCTCTTAGAACACAGAGCAGAAGATAGAAAGGTGGCTTTGGAGCAGAGGTAACAGATTAATACCCGGCACCATGGGCAGTAGCAGGCACAGGAAAGCTATTGCGCTGGTGTGGAGATGAAACAAATGGTTTAGAATAGGTGGTAGGATGGCAAATGAATGGGTTTGAGAGAAACTTTGGAGCTGGAACCAATAGAACCCACCATTGTGGGTTGGTTTCACCGAATAGGAAGTCCAGATTAACTCCCAAGCTTCTGACTTGAACAACTGAGTGTATGTGGCTCTGCTTCTTGAGGTAGGGAAATCCAGAGGGGCAGGTGCGGGGAGAAATCTAAGTGTTAAATTTAGAACACGTTGAGTGTGGGATGTCAAGTAAGCCATCGGATATGTGAGTGTGGGCGTCAGAGGAGACCCAGATGTGGGAATCATCAACTTTCAGATGGTCTTTAGAACTGTGGAAATGGATGGTACCGGCTAGGGAGAGGATAAAGAGAAGGAGGGGCTAGTTCTGAGCCCTGGGGATCTCTAGTGTTGAGAGGTCAGTACAGGATTGGGAGAGAGCAAAGGAAACTGACACAGGATAGAAAGAATGCTAAAAGGGAAGTCAAGAGAGTATGGTTTGGAGAAGCCAAGACAGGAAGGAGACAGTGGTTGGTTGTGTGCAGTGGTGCTTGGAAAGTGTGGACAGTGTAGGATGTGGACAGAGGAATGACTACGGATTTAGCCCCATGAGGACATTTGGCTACATGCCTGATGAGGTGGAAGATGGAAGAGTCTACAGAAGGCTAGTATGCTCCATTGTGTCACAAAATCTCCTGAGGGGATGGAAAGGCCAAATGATTTCCTCAGCTCAGGGCCCAGTGCAGAGCTGGGCAAAAATTGTTTAGTCATACTTGGTGCTAATGTATTTGAGTTCGGAGAACTGCTAGCATTTATTTTATACTTGCCAGGAGACAAAGATTCCAGTCACTCTTCCACATCGCTCTCCCTACATGGTAATTTGAGGACTGAGTAGCTGTTTACATGGCCAGCAGCCATTACTCAATAATTTTTGACCAGCTTCCTCCAGTCAGTAAATGAGGAAGACTTCACTCATGTGTCTGAAAGTAATCTTGTTTGAAAAAAGTCTCAGGAAAATGTTCTTTTAGGAGCTAATGAAAGGCCTGCCTTTCCTAAGTGCCAGAAAGCGAGGCCCACAGCACCATGTTTAGCCAGTTTCGGAAGCCCCATGGGTCTGCTCTCTGATGCCAGAGCTCGGGGTTGTTACTCGAACCTTTCCCAGGTGCCCTCCCTGCTCTCATGTCCAGGTAGAGCCACCTTCCTGGAATAGTGAGGGTGATAAAACTGGATTGGAGTCGCTGGAAGCCAGCATTCTGTCAGCTTTATCAGTCTGCAAATATGCCATCTAAACTAAAATTACAATTTAGATGTTGCTTTGTCTACTATAACACATTTTCTCAAGTAATATTGTCTCACCAACAGTAATCTCTGCCTTTGCTCTTGGGCCAGGGTTGGAAAAGGGATCATTTGCTAAGTGATTGATTAATATTGGGACCTTCATTAGATTCCATAAAATGTCTAACATAGCACTGAGAATTTCAGATTATTATCTCTTCTTATGTAAGTTATCTTTCAGTTTGCTTTGCTACCATAATTAGAGAGACAAGAGCAGAAACCCTATTTCTTGGTCAAAGTGCTATTTTTATAGCAAGACAAAACATGCATTGTTTTACTTGACTTATCAACAGACCACACTGCTGTTCACTAAGGTTGTGTTTAATAAGTATGTTCTCTTGGGCCAAAATGTCAAATATATCCCTAATGAGTTCAATGACATCACTGGGCATGCTTATATTCCTTGCCAATAGTCAGTATTGTTGGAGCAGATCACATTAGCTGTAGTTTGAGCACAGATGCCAAGGTCAGGGCATTAACAAGCAAGAGAGCGTTGGGAAAAAAAAAAAATGAAGATTTAGAGCAAAGTCTGTCCATGTCTGAGAACAATGGGTGGCTGTTTTGGGAGAGGGGTGGAGACTTTCCCAAGGAGGCATTTGATACAGACAAGTTTTCTATGCATCTCTGCCCTATGAAAATTGTGTAAGTCAGTGATGGACCTAAAAGATGAGCATCTTTAAGCCACAGCTGCCACTTTGAATGTTGAGTTCTGGAATATGCCACAGACAGCACTGACATTCTAAAATTGATTGAAATTTTATGACCTTCAGAGGTAACTAATACCTTTCAAGCTAGTGTGACTTCTGGAAATAATAAAGTTCAGCAACCAAAAGTTGATTCTTCATAATAAATAGTTCTGAATAAGTTCTCTCTCTCTCTCTTTTTTTTTTTTTTTTTTTTGTCTTTTAGGAGCATACCACTAACACATATGTCATCAGGTAAAAGGGGGGAAAAATTTCATGTAGTATATATATTTTTTCCATAAGAGGAAATATAATTTCACTTCCAGAAATAGGGTGTGTATGTGTATGTGGATTTCTATATTGAGTTTGGCAAACTTTGGCAGATTTTTATGGCTGAGTTGAGTGTCTCCTTTTTGGATACAGGTAGAATGACTTTAGAATGAAAGACAATCTTAGAGAAATTGGTCTGCATGTTTTTTTGTTTGTTTTTAAGTAATTGCTTGTGCACTTTCCCCTTTGCTCTCTAAACTTGTCATTTTAAGGAGAATAGAAGAAAAGGGTTCTTGTTTTCCAGGTGGCTGGTTTGCATTGGAAAGTAAAAGTCCAAAATAGGGCAAGACATCTCCAGTATGAAATTGGCTAGAAGAAGCATAGTTTGGAGGCGATACAGGCATCCCAGGTCTATATTCACGTGTCCAGAGGGAGTTGCTAGCCAGGGAAAGCTTCCAGTCTGTTCTTCTCTAAGTAAACACCTTGATACTGGCTATATTATGTTTTTTGACAAACATAAACAGAAGGCTCAGCTTTACCAACGTATCTATAAAGAAATCAGCCTTCAGAGCGTAAGTCTGGGGCAGAGACAGAGGGCGAGATGGAGCAGGTGTGCAGCCCTTCTGGCCCCAGCCCGTGTGGTCTGGACTGGATTGTGCCTGGTGCATTTCTCTCTGCTCAGGAAATGGCCAGTTTGAGGCTTTCCTGGTCTCTGTGGCCTGGTTGGTTTATGTTATAGTGTGTGTGTGTTTCCTTATTGGTTGCAGTCTTTGATTTGTGGTTGCTCAACATATTAAATAGAGCCAAAAGGCCACATGGTTTCCTCAGCTCAGGCTTACCCAGAGCCGGGCAAAGAAAAGTTATTCATATTTCACGTTAATGCATTTGCGTTTTCTGTCTCGCCCCATAGCTGGTCAAATGCTTAAATAGGAACTGAAGCTATGGTCTTTTCAAACTGCCCAAATGTGAGTAGGAATTAACATGAAAGCCACCTGATAAGTGAGGGTAGTGGAGGAGTAGCTCCCGCATCACCATTTTGTAGGTAACCAAAGGTGTTCAAATGGGCAAACTGGACAAAACATTTAAAATGAAAGAAATGTTAATAAAAATTAATAAAAAAAATAATAAAATGAAAGAAATGTTTCTTTGTTGTTTCAGCACCTCATGTCTTCCTACCTGTGGTCACTTGTTTATTGCCTGGCATCAAAAATACCACAAAGATGAGTTCGGTGTGCTAAAAGCATGAGAAGTGTGGGGCAGGACATGGTGTGTGATCTAGAATTTTTCATCTGCTTGCAGACACATAGGCACACACTGCCACCCCCTCCCCCTAACTTCTCTAAAGAATAACAAAGGAACATATGAATAAGAGCAAAATAGTACCATTAAAGGGGTCTATCTTCAGGCTTACTAATTGTGGGATGTGTTTAAGAAGAGCGTGAAGCTACATTTGGAAGAATAGACATAAAGTGCATCCCGTGTAGAGAGTCTTGAGGCTGTGTGTGGGGTGTCCACTCCCCAGGAACAGAGTAGCTGCTATGGGGGTAAGGCATTAGACTAGAAGGCACAGGGTTCTAGAGGTTTTGAGGCTCAGGAAGATGGTTAGGAAACACAGCTCGTAGACCCCTTCATTTTATCAGGTTCAAGAGAAACAGAGACAGGGGATTGGGGTGATTTGGATATAAAAAGAAGAACAAGCAATCACAGGCAGGGTAAGGTAAATATAGAAATGAAAAGCAGAAAGAAGAGAGAATTCAAAAAAATCCCAGATTTACCCTCTAGCCACAAAAGCCCACATTGATAACATAGGGACATGTGCAAAGAATTTCACATGATGGAGAGTATTTATCAGCATGAATCAGGGGTGTGATGGTCATTCAGTCTTTCGTTTTTTTGTTCATTTATTTAAAAATGTTTGTTACACAACCAGACTATTCAGCTGTTACGCTCCCTAGAAATCTTTGTCTTTTCCTCTGTTTTTCATCCTAACCAGTAATTTTTAACAGTTTTACTGAGGGATAACTTACATCCCATAAAATTCACTGGTTTTAAGTGTACAATTAAATTATTTTTAGTAAATGTATAGAGTTATACAGCCATCCTTCTAATCCAGTTTTAGAATATTCCCATTATCCCTAGAACATCCCTTGTGGCTGTTGGAGGTTAATCCCTATTCTTACCCCCAATCCCAGCAACCACTTACCTGCTTTCTGTCCTTTAAAAAAAGTTTTTTTTGGACATTTCAAATTTCATTAAAGTAGAACTATAGCATTTGGTTTCTTTAACTTAGCACAATGTCTTTAGGTTCCTCCATAGCGTATAGCATATATCAGTGGTTTCTCCTCTTTACTGCCCTGTAATATTTCACTGTGTGGATAGACCGCATGTTGTTTGTTCATTCACCAGCAAATGGGTATTTGGATCTTTCCAGTGTGGGGCTAATATGAATGACTCTATTATGAACTTTTCCATATAAATTTTTGTGTGCACGCATTTCAGTTCTCTTGGGCACATACCCAGGAGTGGGATTGTGGAGTTGTGGGGTTTTGTAGTGAGTTTATGTTTAACTTGTTAAGAAACTACCACACTGGTTTTCAAAGTGATGGTACCATTTCACATTCCCACCACCAATAGAGGGGAGTTTTAGTTTATTCATATCCTCGCCAACACTTTTTATTGTCTGTTTTTTTTTTAATTATAGGCATCCTAATAGGTGTGAAGTAGTATCTCATGATTTTAATTATTTGCATTTTCCTAGTGATTAATGATGTTGACTGTCTTTGCTTATTGGCCATTTGTATGCCTTTTCTTTTGTAAACTATTCATATTTTTTGACTCTGATTTAATAAGGTTGGTTGAATTGGCTTCTTATTGAGTAGTTGGGAGTCTTTTATGTATTCTTGATATATGTCATTTAACAGAGATGTGACTTGCCAGTGTTTTTCCCAGTCTGTGGCTTGTTGATTTTTTAAAAAACATCCTATAGTCTATAATTAACATTTTTAAAAAATTTGGAATATAGTTGACATATAGCATTATATGTCAAATAGTTTCAGGTGTATATTATAACAGGTGTATATTATAACACTTACATGTATGTATATATTGAAAAGTGATCACCACAACATGTCTACTAACATCCATCACTTCACAGAGTTATAGTTTTTTTTCTTGTGATGAGAATTTCTAAGATCTACTATTCACAGTCTTTTCTTTTTAAGATTTTATTTATTTATTTGACAGAGAGAGATCACAAGTAGGCAGAGAGGCAGGCAGAGAGAAGGGGAAGCAGGCTCCCTGCTGAGCAGAGAGCCCGATGCAGGGCTAGATCCGAGGACCCTGAGATCATGACCCAAGCTACTGAAATACCCAGGCACTCCACTACTCTTCACAGTCTTAAGTATAGTCATCGTGCTATGCATTATATCCCCGTGACTTATTTATATCTGGAAGTTTGTACCTTTTGACCACCTTCATCCATTTTGCCAACCTCCCACACCCCACCTCTAGCACCATGAATCTGTTCTCTGTATCTATGAGTTCAGGCTTTTGTTTGTTTGTTGTTTAGATTCCATCTAAAAGTGAGATCATAGGTATTTATCTTTCTCTGACTTATTTCCCCTAGCACGAGGTCCTCAAGGGCCATCCATGCAGTCACAAAGGACCGAATTTCCTTCTTTTTTGTGACTGAATAAATTCAATTGTGTATGTGTGTGTGTGTGTGATATGTATATTTTCTTTATCATTTATCCATTGATGGATACTTGTCAGTTTCCTTAATGATGTCTTTTGAAGTACAACAGTCCTTAATTTTGATGAATCCAATTTATTAGTTTTTCTTTATAGGATTATGCTTAAGGTGTCGTATCTAAGAAGTCTTACCCCCAGCCAAGGCCATGAAGATTTCCTCTTATATTTCCTTCAGAAGTTTCACAGTTTTAGCTCTTACATTCAGGTCTGCGGCCCAAATTTTGAGATGATTTTTGTGTATGATGTGAGGAGAAAAGAGCTGAAGTCATCTCATGCACATGTGGATATCCCAGCTAATAATTTAAGTCAAAATAAACTAGAGGCTGTGTGATAAAATTCCATTCATCCCTTGGAACCCATTTTGGATATTTAAGTTTTTTGTGAGGTTTTCCGTGTCCTCTCTTCTCTACTTTGATAGAACTTGCTCCTTCCCTATCTCTTTGTATATTTGTCTGGTGTCAAATGTGGAGGCCTGTATTGTCACGATGTGTTTATGTCTGTCTCCCTCACCAGAATGTGAGCCTCTTTATTACTCTTTCCTCAGTGGGGAAATGTTGTAGAACCTGAAATATTTTTGGTTGAATTTAATTAAATACCTACCTCTGTGAACCTTGAAAATATCCCTCTCCCTCCCCCCACTGTGTGTGTATGTGTGTGTGTGTGTGTGTGTGTGTCTTTCAAAATTTAAAAGCTGCTAGCATTTAAAACAACAACAACCATGAAAATAGTCCAGGAACCAGCTTGTTCGAGAGAAGGAATAAATCATTCTAGCCGACAGTACCCAGATTTCTGTAGAGCTGCTTTGTAGCTTTTGGAGATAGACATATGAAAAGGGACAGTGATTTGATGGGACTTGAACAGGGTGATGGATAACGGCTACGGCCCTAATGAAATAGCATATCTAAGAAAACCTGGAAACCCTCAGACGACAGCAGACATGCGACCGGTCCCATCTCTATTATTTACTTGCAGTCACTCTGTGCTCCAGTTTGCTGAGGGCTTTAGTTGTCCCTGTTAATGTCCATCTTTCTGTCCTATACACATCCTGCAGTGGCACCCAAGGCATAGTTTTCCAAAGTGTCAGGTAAGACGATATCCAGTGTCTCAGAGATTTAGTCTAAATTTTCTGCAATAAAAGGTTGTTTGTATTTCTTTATAATCAGGTGAGAGAGATTCTAGTTTACTCTCTCCACAGACATTTCCCAAGGATTTAGTATGTATTAAGCTTTGTGCTCTATGTCCTGTGGAAGATACACACACATACACATGAATGGCCCTTCCCCCAAGGGGGCTTTCAATATGTTTAAAACATTGATGAAAGAGGAAGAAATACTGATAACATTGCTCCAATTCCCCACATGCTTCTGTAAAATCTTGTGAGATTTTTCCCAAATCCAGCTGAGAAATCATCTTTCCACATTGTCAACTTAAGCAGGATTCAGTGAGCAATGTATTTGGATATTGATCTTCTTAACTATGTTTTATGGAAAGCTTTTAAGCCAATCTCTTCAGGTTTGTTGTCTCAAGACAGGAATATAAGGACAGTGGTGCTAGGATTTGGCGAAGGCTCTCAGAATGAGACTTCTCCCTCCTGAGGCTGACCTGTTCGGAGGTTCGATCCTATCAAACTGTAAGAATCAAGTACATCCTCAAGGTTTCAGAACAAGTTCTTTAATATCCACCTTTATTTCCTCACCTTTCATCTACTTTAAATGCAGTTCAGAATAATGATTAGGCTGGGATTGGGAGCCACAGAGACCTGGGTTGGAATCTTGGGCTGTGTGTCCCTGAGCATGTTACTTGATATCTCTGAGCCCCTTTCCTGTTTTGTAAAAATGGGGTTCACCTCTGTCTCAAAGAAGTTATAAAAGCCAACTAAAGAATATAAAGAAATCGTATAGATCTAAGCCTAGTGTGTAATAAGCTGATTAACGGCAGTCATTGTTAATGTTTTTAACTACTTCTGTGCTGACCTGAACTCGATCATGTTAAGCTTGCAGGATCCCTCCATAGCATTCTGTGCCTCATATGGTGTCCCTTGCTTTGATGTGTATGTGTCTATGTCTGTGTCTCGGTGTGCTTTACATTTCTTATTAGAGAAATCACATTACAGATGTGGTCAGATGTGTCTCCCATTCCATTCACCTTTCCCCTTAAGACATCTCCTGAAGTTGGTCTTTGTCCTCTAGTCCATTTTTCAAACCCAACCCCCAATAAATTGATATTGATTTGATAGTGTCAAATATATAATCCATATTTAGGTTTCCCCAATTGCTATAGTTTGTTTTGGATCCAAGATCCAGTCAAGTTTTATCATTGCAATGCCTTTTTCAGTTTCTTCTCATCTAAAATGTTCTTTCTCTCCCCACTCCCTTTTTATGTCTTTGGACGGTACCACTTGTGCAGAGTATGGGCCAGTTGTTTCATATATTGAATGTGCCTGGAGTTTCCTCGTGACCCAGGAGCCCTGTGATGTGCTCGGAGCGTGGTCTGCAGATGGTGCAGTTGCTGCTCTGCCCCCTGCTTCCCTGTGACATCACATATGCCACTCCATCCCTTGGAACCTGCTTCTCATCTAAAATAGGGGACCTCTAATATACACCACAGTGGGTGGTTAGGAGTTCCCAATGAGATGATTTGGATAAAGGTCAGTAATTCCAGGCACATTGTAGACCTCCAAAAAGGCTTCAGCAGCCAAGTAGCAGAGGGCTCTTGGTCAGATGGGGGAGAGGAGAGCCTGGCGGGCCCACAGAGAACAGGAGGGAGAAGCATACGAAATGAGACCTGTCCAGGGTAGCACATGCTTTACAGGGCTGGGGGGTCTTGTTTCCCTTTCTCAGTCTTACTCTGTGTGATTTGGAGTCCAGAAGGAGCTGTACAGCTGAGACACTGGAGCAGCCGACCAACGCAGTGGATTCTGAATGGGCACACGAGCAGAAAAGCTCTCTTTCAGGGCAGAAGTTAGGTAAGGGCATTGCTGGTGGCTTCTGTTCCCAGAGCTTGAATGCTGGTCCATCCTGGGCTTCTGGCAAGCCCCTTCTGGACCCAGCAGATGCTTGAAGACCTGGTATAGCCTTGGGGAAGGTAAGAAGCAACTCTCTCCCTTCACCACCACCAGATGGATCTCTCTCTCTCTCAATTGTTCTCATCCTGGTTAGGCCAGAAAGCTGCTGCTGTGACTGTTGCTTCTGTTCTCACGTTTATTGCCAGAGCAGTAGAGTAGATAGAGGGTTCCAAGTCTTTACGGTGACTCCCCTGTTGGAGCCTGACGCTGTCAGTCCCCAGGAGGAGGGGCCTGGTGCTCTTCTTTCTGCTGCTTTCGGGGAGAAGGGTAGCTCCTCATCTTTCCTGGGGCAGCCTCTGTTTTCCTAGGTCATTCCAAGGACAAAGATTTTCACTCAGATAACTGGCTTATGATCAGCATGAGCTACAAGCTTTGTGAGGCCCAGTGCAAAATGAAAACTCTGGGTCCTTTGTTTAAAAGGCAAGAGAAACTATGGTTAAAGGCACAAAAATAGAAAGCCTGTTCCTTTCTCTTATAGTTCCTTTTCTGGCTTGTCATGATGTTTTTAATTTGCTATTGAATGTTCTAAGTAAAGAAACATTGCAGTTTTAAATTATTAGCATGGATTTTACCATTCATCTTGATAGCATTGTAAGGCCATTCTTTTTTGTTGTGGTAAAAACCATGCAACAGCAAATTTGCCATCTTAACCATTTTTAAGCTCAGTAGTGCTAAGCACATTTACATTGTTGGGATCGGTGCCAGTTTTAAATACAAATACAAGAGCATTTCCCTTGCATGGGGAATCACTGAAGTTACATAATTCGTGTTTCACAGCTCATACACGCATACATATTGCGTTGTCAACCAAGTGGGGAAACGCCGCACAAATCTAACTCAACTGTTGATCTCTCTGCTCTTGATAAGCCCACATTCTACTCACACTCTCTCCTTTTGTCTTACTGATGAGTAAGGAAGGATTGAGAGGACTCAATCCTCTCAGGTGGATTGTGGCCCCATCGTTCCCTTTCCTTCCGTGTCCTCCTTTACAGCCTGTTTGGCTAATTACCTAAAGTAACAGGAGTAAGAAAGGACAGGATAGGGTTCCTTGGTCAATTCTGTTTCTTAGAACACCATTGCCTTTCTTCTGCATCCAAAGCAAGTTCTGGTTTGAATGGAGAGAGCAGAGTCTCAGGCGGTAGCACCTCCACTGAGCTCCCACATATTGAGGGTCCACCTGGATACTGGGCTCTGGGACCTTCAAAGATGGTGTGTGCTCACGGGGCGCAGAGTAACTACAGGGCACATGCGCACTGCAGGATCTCCACCCCTCCCACGCTCCGCCGTCCCGTCCGACTCTGCTTACACAAGTTCAGATAAATTAGGAAGGACTTCACAACAGCAACAGCAGATCCCTTCTGTCCAGGACACACAGCCCTGCTCGTGGTAGATATTTTACCCAGCGTTTTGGGAAGGGAGGCTGTGGGGGATGGCGCTGCTCTTGAAAGCCTGGTCAGTCGGACCGCGTGGAGTCATGCAGTGTGACCCACAAAGTCTGGCCCAGCTTCCACTCTGCTCCATTCCTCCCTTCTCAGAGTTTCCTCTGAGAATCCCCGATGTAATGTGCTGGTGCCTCGGGCAGGATTGGACTTGCTTTATTAATCAGGATACACTTAATGAATTCAAACAGTTTTGTGAAGCATAGAACCCTCCTTTCAGAAGATGTGTAAAGGATGAGTTACCCACTGAATATTTAATTGAGTGTGTGCTCAGAGGTATAAATAATATTCATAACTAGGACCTAAGGAGAGTGTCATCAGCCCATTTTACAGCTGAGGAGATGGAGGCTCCACTAGGTAGGCTGGAACTTGGCATCCCTCAGTGATATTCCAGCCCCCCAGATTCCGATTTCAGAGCTTTGTCAGTCATCCCTAATCAGCAGGTGAAGAAAACCCCATCCTCTGACCCCAGTCACCAGCCCCCTTTGAAGCACCTCATGTTTGAGCATCAAACCGTATAGGTGAAAAGCACTCTGGTGTGAGGTACCAGGTGCAAAGCAAGTGGAAGGAAGTACTCATTATTTTGAAGGTTGCAAATGGATTTCAAAAGCGGGACTGTCCCTTTTGCTCACTTCTGGAGATGAAAGTGCATAGTTTTCACAACATATTTCTTCAAAAGCTATCAGAAGCTTCATATTTAAAAAAAAAAATGTGGTGTGTCCCTCCCCATCATCTCTGTAGTTCCCTTGTGGTTGAACATTTTAATCAGCTGTTTTTGTGGTTTAAAGATTTTTCATTTGATTTACAACTTGTAGGAGTGGAGTTGCAGTGAGTAATCAGGGAGAACGCCATAAAGAGGACAAAAGGAAGGTGAAACACAGCGTTAATAATTTAGTTTCAATAACCTTAAAAGGTTTACTGTTCACTTTTAACCTTGTATCCCAAAAAGCAAGCTACTGCAGTGAATCATAAAAATGTTTCTTTTAATTTGCAAGTCATTTATTTAAGTATGCTTACAGGGGCTGATGTATTCCTTAAACAAAAAGGTCAAGAAGCGACAGCAGCTGCTGAAGTTGGTTCTGGCTATTTGAGGTTGCTATGCCTTCGCTGGGACAGATTGTAGGGTTAAAACTATAGAAGCTTGTTTGCAAAATGTATGGATTATTATAGCATCAAATTATTAATTCAGTAACATTTTAGATAGTATTGGGCAAAGCAAAAGAAACTCATAGTGGCATAGAGACAAGAAGAGAATAGAAGTGATTTTTGATGAGGACAAACTGACGAAGAGATTTACAGGTGATATTTAAAACCGAATGTCAAAACTAGGGGGCAGGCTGGGGTCATGCTTGGCGAGGAACTTTAAAACACCTGCAAACTAGAATTTTAACATCTCAGGAGGACTGCTAAATTAACAGAGAGATTTTCCACCCAGATCTCATTACCAGCCCTATTAAAACAATCCCCGTTGTACATTACACTACAGCACGGCACAGAAAATCACCAGGTGCATAAAGGTGCACTTTGTTTCATAATTAGGGGGGACGCATATTCCAGCTAAAGTGAAAGAGCTAATGGCAAATTTCTTTAGGGTTCTTCCTCCTCTTTAATTAAGATTATGTACCATAAATAAATGGAACCGGTTTCTTCTAGAATTCTTATTTTATTTCTGGTAATAGGATTTGTCATTATTTTGTTTCTCAGTTTCTCAGGAAGTGTTGTACAATGCTTCCTCCTGCCTTGTCCTTCCCACTGTTGGGAGATAAGCCTCCTAGGATTGCCTTGTATGATTAACCTTGAGGAACAAGAGATGCAGAGATTATCTAGAAATCCAGAAGAAAGGTTACTAGATCCTTTCATTTTGACCTGTTTTAAATAAGCAAACCCAGCTGAGAAGGGGAACTAATAATTCCTAAACCCTTGATGAGTTCTTATTTTTAAGGTGAACATTTACAGTGGGCTCTTCCTCCTCCTCCAGGTCTGTGAATGCGATAGCTACTTCTTTCGGCCCATCCCTGACATTTCCTATGACAGGGATTTAAACTGCTTATTCAGTGTTAGTTGGCGGACTTGGGAGCACGTGTTCAGGAGAGCCAAGGTGGAACAAAAACTTGGACAGACAGCCAAAGCTTCCTGATGTGTTACCTGGTCCGGTTCTGTTCCTTCACCTCCTGAACTGGATACACTGCTAGTCAGGGCTGCCAGTAGCTACTTTTGTACCTGATTCCTAGAAAAGGCACCCCTTCCTCCAGATTTTTGTCCAGATTATTGTCTCCTCTCTCTGTGGCATTTTATTAAAACAGGATACTTATTGTTACTTGCCATAAAGTTGTCACCACAGTTACATGTTGACATTGTGATGCAAATGGTGCCCACTTAATATGGCATATTTATGCAGTGCGCAGCATGGGCAGCTGGGCTAAAGGAATTCTGAGAAAGGCTTCAGAATAAAAATCCTGGCTCTGCTGAGAAGAGCACTTCCCTGCCAGGTAGGTATGAGTGCCACACACACACGCACAGTGACATTCGTTTCTGTCTTCTCTGCTGGCAGAGCTTTCAGTACTCAGTGCGTGAAAAAGGGAATTTTGATACTTCTGTTACGAATTTTGCTACGAGGGTACTCCCGAGTGGAGAATCCCCTCAGGTTGTGATGGGCTACACTGAAAATGACTGTTTTTCTTTTTCATATTTTTGCTGTTGATATTGTCTGCTTTTTTAGGTGTTATTCCGAGTGCTTACCAAGGCAGGAAAATTTGTCATTGTTCATCCTAGCTTGCCACCATTCTTTTTCAGATTAATAAAAGTGAGGCTTAACACATGAAATTTTGATAAATATCCGTCTTAAAATACTGAAATTCAGGCACCCACCAGTGAAGCAAACTCTTCTTTTGTCACCCATGGACTAGTACATGTTACCCTGAGGGGTAGCATCGTGTGGTGGCTTCAGCTCTGGAATAAGATCCCTGGAGACTAAAAATTGGGATGCAGCTTGCCTGTCCTAGGCTTCTGCAGATGGCATTCGGTGTGTTGGGCCCTCAGTGTGTTATCAGGGACTCTCACTGGCCTCGCTAATCCTTACTTTCAGGGCTCTTACTACTGGGCACCAGTGCTGACTTGATTTCTTCCAGTCAGACTCTCATCTCTTTTGATTGGAAATTTCTTGAATGCTTCACCACTTCTGTGAGCTTTCCTTTCAGTCGTATTTGGCATGGCTTCCTCACTGTCTGGCCTTAGAAAATGTTGGGCTAGGTAAAGTTAAGTACAGGAGCCCTCAATTAATTTCCAAAAGCAGAGACCTGACCTTAAAATATCTTTATGATCTGATGCCACTTAGAATAAGTTTCTTTTTTCCCATCCCACCCTCTTTCTCCTTCTGCATCCCTGATCCTCAGTGCCCCTCTCATCCTCGTCCTCCATGCCCTCCACCCTCATCCCCTTCCTCCATGTCCTCCTCACTCATCCCTGTCCTCCATGCCCTCTTCCCCCTCATCCTCATCCTCCATGCCCTCCACCCTCATCCCCTTCCTCCATGCCCTCCTCCCTACTCTCTGTCCTCCATGCCCTCCTTCTCTAGTCCCATCCTCCATGCCTTCTCCATTCATAAGGTGGGGATCACATCACCTGTTACACCTCTGTTAAAGGCCATTTTAAGGATGACAGTGATAATAAATTCTTCTTTCCAAAGATTTACAAAGTACTGAGTCTGATACAAACAGAGTGTGGAAAATGATCGATAATTTGAGGATAGCATGAACCAGTGCTGCAGGCAGTACAAGTACTTAGCACTCACTGTCCTCCGAGTGACGACGGTAGCATCTAGCTCTGCCTTCCTGGAGAGAGCCACGGGGCTTCTGTGGACAGGACAGCAGTGAGGCGGCCTACCCCAGCCTGAGAGGTGGATGTCTGGAGAAGGGCCAGAATTCATGGATTTCAGACTCTGATCTTCATGCCTGAACTAGCTCCTACTTACCTGTTCTGAGGAATGAGAACAATGCTTTGATGGATAATCATTTGGGGTTTCATCACTAAAGAAGCCGTTTGTTCACAATCAGCCACATTTTGGATGTGGTTAAACAAGAAACAAGTATTTATTTAAAACAAATACTTTTTCTCAGAAGAATGCCAGTGGTTGAGGTGGGGATAGGGTTTAAAGAAGACATTAGCCCAGAGCACATGAACCAAAGCAATTTCCTCTAAAGTGTAATTGACTGTAGTGTTAATCTCTATGTCCATAGTCAAGGAAATCACCATTGTAGTTTTCACATGTGAGGGAAGTCAGAAGTGCCTTGTTTACATTACTGCCATTTATAAAACATTTAAAACAGCTATTCTGCTGAATAAACATTCAAGAGTCTGAAGGATAAGCATATCACTTAAACTTCTTAAGACTAAACTTTCCAAACCATTTCCTGCCAGAGGGACCCAGCAGTAAAATTGCAAACTCTGTGCCCTGAGATGAGATAGGCCGAATTAGATTAAGCAGCTTACTGTTGACATGTCTATTGATCTGGGTTCAGTGCAGTTTCCTGTCTCTGCCAGCAGTCAGATTGCTGTATACAATAACACAGTGGCCTGGTTTATGTGAAATTGGGGACTCCAAGCATCAATTACTCCAGGAAGCCAGTGGCACTGGGAGATAAGGTTAAGCTGCTTGCAGTGTTTAAGACTGCTAAAATCCAAGCAACATATTTGCTGTCTAAAATGTTGCTTATAAATTTGACAGTGTTCCATTTATAAAATTTCCAAAGAGATCATCCAGTGTTATTCTCTGCAGGTAGTAGTACAAATAGCATTATGAATGCTTATTGTTAAAGCAATGTAACCCACTTGCTCAATTTCATGCATGTTTCTTACATATCTGCATAAAGATACTGGGGTAGGTGGCAGGAGGTCAGGAATGGTGCAGAGCCGTCTTAGACCATCAGCTGGGTCCCAGCGAGAGAAGGTAATTAATGTAAGACATAAGTATCAGTCATTTTACTTGGATACGGTGTTTTCTTTTTTTTTCTGGGAGCAGTTGAATAGATTTAGATATATAGGAACTAACATCCTATATATCTAATACCCACTCATATGTTTTTAGAGAGCACCTAGTCTTTTGATACTAAATACTACATCTTTAATGCAAAGAGCATGGAGAATACAGAAAGGCACAATGCAAAACACAGATGTCATTACCCAATGATAATTATTTTGTTTTCGGATACATGTGTTAAAGGTATTATTATTATTATTATTATTATTATTATTATTATTATTATTTATTTTGGAGAGAAACTGAAGACAGATTTTATTTACTTACGTATTTTAAATATATTTTATTTTTTAGAATGTCTTTAGATTTGCAGAAAAACTGTGAAGCTCTACAGAAAGTTCCCCTATAATCCACACCCATTTTCACCTAATTTTGACATCTTAACATTAGTATGGTACATTTCGTACCATTAACAAGCTAGTATTGACACATTATCAATTAAAGTCCATACTTTATTCATACTTTCCTAAGGTCCTTTTTGCATTCCAGAATCTTGTCTAGGATGCCATATAACATTTAGTCTTCATATCTGCTTAGATCCCTGTGTCAGTGTGAGCTGCCATGACAAAACACCATACATGGTGGCATAAATAACAGAAACTTATATTCTTATAGTTCTAGAGGCTAGACATCGAAGATCAAGACACTAGCATGACTGATTGCTAGTGCAGAATCTCTTCCTGGCCTGTGGATGGCTACCTTCTCACTGTCCTCACATGATAGGGAGAGAGAACAAGAAAGGGACACAAACTTAATCTTTGGTTTCTTGTCTTCTAAGGGCACTAATGCCTGCAACCTCCTTCATGACCTCATCCAAACTAAGTACCTCTGAAAGGCCTCACCTCCAAATACTATCATGTGGAGAGTTAGGGTTTCCACATATGAATTTGGGTGAGGACAAAATTCAGTCCATAGCAGCTCCTTTCGGTGGTGATAGTTTTTTTTAACTTTTGATAAAGAGTTATAAAATATTATTTCTCAATATCTGTGTGTATAAGCATTAACTTCATTTCTAAAGGTATTATTTTAAAATATATGTCTTGGTGCATCTACCTGGGTGGCATGGTTGGTTGGGCATCCGACTCTTGGTTTCCACTAGGGCCATGATCTCAGGGTGGTAAGATTCATCCCACACTGGGCTCAGCACATGCTTAGAGCTCAGCACGGAGTCTGCTTTGAGATTCTCTCTCCTTCTCCCTCTGCCCCCTCCCTCATGCTCTCTCTCTCTCTCACTTTCTCAAATAAATAAATAAATCTTATAAAACATAAAGTTTTTTATTTTTCCCCTCCCCCTCATCATACACACGCACAGGCATATAACTGAGCACTCATCTAGTTGTAAATATAATTTATTTTCTTTCTTTATCCTTCTTCATTAAAGGAGGTTATTACTTTCCTTGCCTTGCTTCAAACATTATAGAAAGGACAGAAGATGAGCCTATGTTTACATACTTCTGTAGAGAGTAACAGAGGCATTTTTTTATCCATGGAGGTGGGAATCTTGAAAAATTCTTGATGGGTCAGCTCTTTAGGTCTGTTCATACAAGTTGTTAAGTTTCATACCTAACATATAACTCCCTATTCTTATAAGAGATGCTCAGAGAGCAAATTCCATGCTTTCTGGTGAGACATATGTGCTATGAATTGAATAAAAGGATAAATTTTTGAAAGTGACATTTCAGCCTGCCTATCATGACATTTTATGTATTTTCCAATACACATTTATCCCAGAAATATCTCCCTTACTTTATTACAGGTAGAAACAGATTTTCCTACAAAACTAGGAAATCCCTTCAATACAGTACTGATGAAAACCAGACTTGGAAATTTGACAAGTCAGGGCACATTTGACTAATTTAATTGTATTTTCCAGGTTGACCTCCTGAGATTGGCACTGTCCTCAATAAGGCTTTGCAACATTTACACTGCTATTTTTTCATTTTATATCTTCTAAGAGTGATACAAAATGAATGTATTTAAAATGTATTTAGCATTTATTGGCATAGTTAGGTTTTATCTTTTAATGAGATTTTAATTGGCTTTATTGCAGGATTTATGCAAGGTGCTTGGAATGCCAATAGGAGAGAGGGACCTAATAAGTAAAATGGGCTATTACAATTAATGCTAATATGACGTCTGTTAGCAAAGCTAGTGGGTTAACTTCCTGACTGGGTTCTGATACTTAAAGGAAACCAGGCCTGATCATTTTAGGTTTTTCAAGTCGCCTGAACTCTTGGAAATGCTGAAAACTCATGGCATAGTCTTCCTTTATTGAAAAGTCCTGATTTTATAAAAGTTTTCATTATCTTCAAAATACCATGTTCTGATACTAGACTTCTCCTGAGGAAGAGTTGTGGAAGGCCCCTTCCTATAGAGTACTTTTAGATATTCATAATATAACAAACAGCATAAACAACCACACTTTTTCCCCATTCATATAGTGGGGGTAGCAACTAGAAAGAAGAAGGGTAATGGGAGACCCATGAGTTGCTCTTTTCTGTGCACAAAATAGGCTCGCCCAACCCGTATTGCATGAGACTATAGATGTCTTTGTGGTCCATTTCCCTTGTCACTGATGATGTGGAAGGAAGAATTGCCAAATTTTTTCAAAAGAATTGCATATATAGCCACATTAATAATGGCAGTGACCTTATTATGGTTCTCTGAAATCACAAACACCTACCTGTTCCCAATATGTGGACTCTGAAGAGCTATAAATTAAGGCACACCACTTAATCAAAAGAATCTAGATATAAAAATCAGCATGAAAAACTACCCTGTAAAAAATTCAAAATAAGCTAGAAAATGTGTATCAGAAAAAACAATGGTTTCTCATCATCAAATGAAACAACCCTAAAATCTGGGGTTTTGCTTGCTGCTTCACTTCTCGCCCTCTAAACTACCTAGGTGCTTGCACCTTGCCCTCATCCCCATTATTTACATCATCATCTTATCTCTACTCCAGGATGGTGAATTCTTGGAGTACCTCTGTACATTCCCTACAGAACCAAACCAAACAGGAGGCTGTACACTTAGAATCCTCAGTAAACCTCTACGTCATCATTGACTTGAATCAAATTAGGCCAAGGTGTTTTCTCGGTTTGGGTGGAATGTGGGGAATGAGGACAGAGTAAAGGTTGGCTTCATCTCACAGAAGACCTGGGGGAGGGGAGCACGTTGCAAAGGCCTGAGGTAGTGTGACAAGCATAAGAGAAGACATTGAAGTTTGAGGTTGATTTACTTAAGGGTGAAATAGAAGAGGAAGGACATTGGAAATGAAAGGGCTTTCATGGTTCTTGTGAACCTAAGCGTTGGTAGTAGTGTTGTTGATGATAAGACATCTCTTTCCTGGACACTTCTGAGAGCTTCCTAATGGTTTCAGTCATGAGTTTAGCCTCTCTCTTATCCATCCTCCATATGGTCACACTCCTGATTCATGAACATCCTTTCTTTGCCCGTTAGCTAAAGGATTGTATCCAGGTATTGTAAACTCTTGCAGTGAACGTAGTGCCCTCACCCCCTGCTGCAGGCTCTCCCCTAGCATCCCTGCAAACTCTCCCACTGACATCCCATCACTCCTATTCCACGAAGGGCTAAAGGACATACAAGGCATGTCTTGGTCTTGTCTGCCTTCTTTTTGTAATGTTTTATGGTTTTACCTTGGGAGTTGCTTCTCTAGGTGAGGTTCGTTTCTGAATATCTTTGTAGTCCTAACAGCCTAGCAGCGTATTCTCACTTCTAAATAATGGGAACAAAGCTGGAAAGAAGAAAGCAGAAAACAAAGTCATGATGCTCATTTGGGCTAAAAGAGATTGCCATGAGGGATCAAGCTAGGACAGTGAAAAAGATAGAAGGCTGCTTGGGGCAAGTGTTGATAGCCATGAGATCCAGAAAAAGGGGCTGAGATAACAGGACTTCAAAGTCTGGCATGAGTTTATTGAGATATTTTTTAAAACATATATTGGTGAAGCTGTGGGAATGTCAGGAAATATAAGTATTGGGGAGGAATAATAATTATAATTGTCAAATTTCCCACTATGGCTCAACTGACAGTGTTATAAATTCAGCTAGGTTAATAGTGATTTGAGCACACTTAAGTAGTCCTAACAGCAGGTGAAATGGGCAGAAATACATATGGGAGCAAAATACAGAGCAAAAATACATGGGCGCAAAAAAGGAAGATGGTCTAAGGCACTGTCAAATTCTAAATAGCATGCTATATGATATGCTGCAAAGTGGCCTTTCCCCTTGATGAAAAGGAAGAAATGCACGTGTTCTCTGTTCTTTTTTCCTATTCCTGCCTTTTTCGGGGGGTGGGGGGGCCTTTGCCATTGTCTTCCCTCCTGTCTGCTTAACATTCCCTCATTCCCTCCCAGATTCTGAGCATTTCTGAGTGTACAGTCATTTCCCAATATCGTAACTATGAACTTAAGGAGGAAATACATACTCTGCAGGAGACGTCTGGGCAGGGAGGAAAGGGCCTGCCCACACTTTGGGGTCAGATGGACCATACTGGGCCTAAATCTTTACACAGCCACTTCCTGTCTTTAGGACCCTAGACATGTTTCCATGTCTATAGGCTGGGCGCAATTACACTGACCTCACAGAAATATAAGAATTAAGGGTCAAGGGAAGAGAAGGAACATTTATCGGTATTTATAATGCACCAGTCATAGGGCAGAGGCCGAAGGCCTATTTATGCATTCCCCTTTCTCATGACCACCCAGTGAAGTAAGCCTGAGTAAATGAGATAACACACATAAAGACCTTGGAACAGCAAGTAGGAAACAATGCATTGTCACCTTCTCCTAGAACTAGGGGAAAGGGATCAGAAAGCAGGGTAAGTCACCACCCCCTTACCAACACACTGTGTTGAAAACTTAAGTCAAAAAGAAAATGTTTCTGAATGGCACTGTGGGATGAATTGTAGTTTTCTTGGGGATCAGATGGTTGAGATCATCCCAGACCACTGCATGTCCAGGGAAATGGGTCTGGGCTGTGGCTGTAATGGCAATGAGGTAAGGGCACAGAGGGGAGGACACTCCTGTGTCGCAGTAATGGCATCTTCTCAGGTAGCAAGTTTGTGATCATTTGTATCTATTAGGTCAGTCAAGAGAGAATGGTAATTTTTTTCCATTTCGTACCACTGGGTATATCTTCCTCCTTGTATGTACAACAACTTGAGTCTTTTCAGATGCTATGGAAACCACAGGCTTCAATGCACAGGTGGTATCCTACAAGAATTCTTTCCATTGCCTCTGGTCTTATCAAATGTCCCATCCAACATTTACACGCAAAATATGTGGGGCATTCCACCCCTGAAAGAACAGTTCTGCTTTATGTTAACATGTTACTGAGGAATTAAACCACAACCTTGATGAACAGAAGAAAGAAAGAAAACCCCAATACAGATGACCCTTGGACAACACAGTTTGAACTGTATAGGTCCACTAACACTATGGATTTTTTTTGATACACTACTGTAAATGTATTTTACTTATAATATTCTTAATAACATTTTGTTTTCTCTAGCTTGCTTTATTGTAAGAATACAGTATATCATACATACAACAAACAAAATGTGTGTTAATTGACTGTTTATGTTATCAGTTAGGCTTCTGGTCAATAGTAGGCTATTAGTAGTTAAGATTCGGGGGATCCAAAATTATATACAGATTGTCAACCACACAGGGTCAGTGCCCCTAACCCCATATTGTTTAAAGGTAGTTCTACTGGTATTTCTCCAATTTCTCTTCTCTCTCCCACCCACAACCCACATATATATGCACATACCATGCATATGCATGCATACTACATATGGGCACGCACACACACAACCCTTATTTGCACTTATTGTGGTAACAGAGGAAATATGGGAGATATTTTCTTATGTTATACGTTAGGACATCCTTCATCCTGGCCTTGCATCAAGCACATATCACAAAAAGTACCATGCAGATGCTCACAATTGGACAAATTCTAAAAAAAAAAATCTTCCTATCCTTGCAATATGTGGATAATTTGAGAAAGGTATATATTGGGGCACCTGGGTGGTTCAGTGGGTTAAGCCTCTGCCTTTGGCTCAGGTCATGATCTCAGGGTCCTGAGATGGAGCCCGATGTGGGCTGCTCAGCAGGGAGCCCGCTTCCCTTTCTCTCTTTCTGCCTGCCTCTCTGCCTACTTGTGATCTCTCTCTGTCAAATAAATAAATAAAATCTTTAAATAAATAAATAAATAAATAAATAAACAAACAAATAAATAAATAAAATCTTTAAAAAAAAGATATATATTAAAAATTCAATGAATCCAGTCTCTACTAAGTAGGGTTTTTGGCCACTGAAGGTGAAGGTTATGCAGTCATGGTAAACTGGGTGCCTGTTTGGGATTTTTGGCCAAAAATATCTTACCTGATACAGTTCTAGCATTACAACTTTGTGATAATAAATAGCATGGTAATGATAACTAATAATAGCTAACATTTTATTAAGTGCTTTCTCTTGCAAGAATTTGCATACATTTCCTCCTTTGGTTTTCACAGCATACCCATGAAGTGGGCACTTTTTTGGGAACCCGCTTTACAGTACACAGAGTTTACCAAGACCTAGGAGTGACCCAGCCAAGCTCCCGGAGCTACTAGGTTAGCATTGGAACCCGTGTCTCTCTGACTCCCATGTCTGTGTTTGTGGTTAAGAAAATTGAGTTGGGAAGTATTTTCCCTATTTATAAAAAATGTTAAATTTTGACTCCCAAGGTAGTTCCTCCCCAACTAGTATTTGACATTCATCTTATTATTATTTCACAAAGAACAGACTCAGTGGTGCTTTGCTTCTCAGAACACATCCTTGCCCAGGCTCTGGCACTGGTGCTGATAATACTTCTGTGTGGGTTCTACCCTCCTTCATTACTAGAATATTTCATATTATGATGTTAAGGGAAGTAAGAGTGAATCCTCTGGGCTCCTGACAACCAAATAATTGTCCAACTAAATATTCTGCTGGAGTTCTTGATGAGAAGATGTTTCTGGTGAAATGAAGTTTGTTCCTCATTAAAACAACCAGTGCATTCATATATTGTTCATCTCTTGACCCAAGAAATGGAGTTTAGGGGCGCCTGGGTGGCTCAGTTGCTGAGCGTCTGCCTTCGGCTCAGGTCATGATCCCAGGGTCCTGGGATCGAGCCCCGCATCAGGCTCCCTGCTCGGCAGGAGGCCTGCTCTCCCCCATTCCCTCTGCTTATGTTCCCTCTCTTGCTGTGTTTCTCTCTGTCAAATAAATAAAATCTTTAAAGAAAAGAAAAGAAAAGAAATGGAGTTTAAAGGAATCAGGGATTCTTAGGTTCCTGAAGTGGAAAGAAAACCCGAAGTCAGGGGCACTGGGTGGCTCAGTCGTTAAGCGTCTGCCTTCGGCACTGGTCATGATCCCAGAGTCCTGGGATTGAGCCCTGCATCGGGCTCCCTGCTCCGCGGGAAGCCTGCTTTTCCCGCCATCATTCCCTCTGCTTGTGTTCCCTCTCTCGCTGTGTTTCTCTTTGTCAAATAAATAAAATCTTAAAAAAAAAAATTGCCCACGTTTAAAAAAAAAAAAAGGAGAAAACCCAAAGTCATTTTCCCTCCCCTCTAGTTAATTTTAAGTGACAGGATTAAGGTTTGTTTTGTTTTCCTTTGTTGTTGTTGTTTTTGATCAACATGTGTGAAAATTTAGGGTGCTTTAAATAAAATGGTAGTTTTCCTCATATAATGTTACTTTTCTCCTTTAGCCAAATATATATGGGGCCAGTACATTTCAGAAAGTTTAAGGAACTTGAGATATATAAGTTCTTGGAGAAGTTCTAACAGGTCTTTTTTAAAGAGGTTTCAGACATCCAGTATTGGCTGAAAATGGTGGAATCCCTTCCCAATTTTTAAGATATCAAAACCTATGACTGTCACCATTTGAAAGGCCCTCAGGGAGCGTGACTGAGTCATGCGAGTAGCTGCGGAGGAGCAGGGTTCTGACGGCCTTTGGCTCCAGAGGTCCGTGTATGAAATTCTGGGTGGTCGCTGATGAAGAAGAGCGCCGCTGAAGGCCTGACGGCTGGGGACGCAGCTCCTGCTCCCTGCTCCGTTGCCCCGGGATAGGGAGAGGAGGACTCGGGAAGCAGTGTGCCTTGCATCACACATGGCCGTCGCCGCCTTTGCTGTGACTCTTCCCTGCCTCCTGCGTTGTTATCTTTAGCCCTGTGCACAATGAGCCTCACAAGACATCGGCTGTAGGCGCGCCTGCGCCATCAGGTGGGATCGATTAGTAAACAGCCTCGTTAAAACTGTATTTAAGGGCCTTGGCATTCCCCCGTGGTGGTGTTGGCAAGGTTTCTGAGGATAGAAGACAGAGGGATGTCATTAGTAATATTAGATGAGAACTCACTAATATTGCCGTTCTCATCACGCAGAACCTCCATGATTCAGTTCTGCGTCCATACAGGGGCCACTTGCAGGCAATCTTCACTTATGCGGCATCCTTATTGTCAGTTACTTTTCTTGGCTAAAATACTTCTTTAATGAATGCTATTATTTGCACTTTGGAGAATGGCTCATTATTCTTGATTTGATTTGTGTCCATGACAGAGATGGAAATTTTTTTTTTTTAAATGATGCACATGAGAAAAAAAGTAAATCTTGTGTTCTTGGCTGTGTGTCTCTAAAAAAATGAAATTCTGCTGACTTATAGCTAAAAGCAGCTCATTAATTAGCAAAAGTACTTACAATTGTTTCACACCATAGAGAATATTTAAGAATTGAAAATTGGAGAAGTATGATCTTTGCATGAGAATCCCAGGTGTATTTTGTCCGGAGAGAGCTCATTACTTTTTTCTCTCTTGTAAAAAGTTAGGTCATTGCCTCTTTTGACATAAAATTTCTACTTTCTGAAAAAGGATGGGAGGCACACGTTTTTGGTTTTTTTTAAGTCAGCTATTCAGACTTTTCTAATAAAGCTTCCGTGTCCACTTTAAAGGGAAATTAAATCACCTTAAGAACTAGAATTATACTGGTTATTTTTATTTCAAGTTGGGATTGAGAAATATAAAATGAAACCCTTTTGGTAAATATCAATTGAGAATTCCCACAAGGTTTACTGCGTGTGTCTTTATTAGTGTGTGTTTTGGGGGATTTGGGAAAAAAAGGGAAAAATCATCTTTTCTTGGTAAAAGAAAGGGGGGGGGGGAAATGTACATTTAACCCTTCAGTGACTGTAGGCCTTATTTGTGTAACTAGATTTGGTCCCAAGTAAGTGAAACTCAATCCATGGTGTCCCAGCAGCAGTGACCTCTGACATTGCCGCTGAGGGTGCGGTGGGGGGGTGGGGTGTCAGTTGCTCTCTGTGCACTTTGGAGCTGCTTCTACCAGGGACCCCATGGCTGGGGTTTCACTTTTGCTACCCGCTGATTTGTTTACAATAAATTAGCCTGCAGGACCTCAGCTATATCCAGCAGTTAGTGTAAGGTTGCTTATTGAAAAACACTTGCTTCTGTGCTAATTTTTATTACAGTTTTTTTAATCCAAGAGTTACAAAATAACCATTTGAATGGGAGATAATCAGAAGGCTGAATCTTAATGAATCATGAGTCTCTCTATAAGATAAAGAAGGAGTATATTTTAGGAGCAAATTGCGGGTATAGATTTAATGAATCTTATTTATCCAACTCGACTATAAACAGGGAGGCATCATCTGTCCCAGACTCACCAAATATAGACCAGCGTACCTCAGGCTCCAACACCATGACAGACAGTGGCTTAATGCTGGACACAAAAGGAGTGACATCTAGATGCATGTTGGCTGATGAAACCCATAGAGTCTAGTGGTGAGCCCCTTGAATTATAGGGCGGTATCACTATTTTTTCTGACTATATCCAAGAGAACTTCCTCCAGAAACATACAAATGGGACAAGCCCTGGATCCTATAAGAACCTGACAAATCTCAGTAGCACAAGGAGGGCTGTAAAGGGTCTTGGGGGCTCCCTCAAGGCAAAGGTAAGCTATTTCCTATTTTCTGACAGTGCTGAGTTTGCTGGAGCACTGTCACGGTAGCCCCGACCATGAGATCTTTCCTTGTCGTTTCCTCCCCCAGCACACTAGGTCTGTGATTCATAGCCAGCAGGGATGGGCTCCTGTCCAGCCAGCTTGCTGCCACTGTATCTGTCACAGTGCTTGCTCCTTGTCCCCCAGCAGCCTGCTCTCTCACCTGCTTTTGGACCCCCCACCCCACTCCTTCTCACTCACGTGAAAATGAAGTAAGGGTCCGGTGAGGTATATATGTGACTATCACTGTATATCTGAGCAAGGGTGTTCCACCTCCATTCTGCCCTGCCACCCCCCCATCACACTTTGGTCCTCAGCCATGACCCCCTGGGATTTGGTGACAGCAACCCTCAGATGCCCAGCCCAGGGGGTGGGGGACTCTTTGCAAACCCCACACCACAGTGTGTCGCCTTGTCCCACACGAGATACTCACAGCAGAAACAAGCCAGAGAAACCTGTTGCGTTTCCTGGGCCCCAGGTGAGGTTGAGAAAGTGGGGGACCTGAGGAACAGCTTCAGGAGGTGAGTCCTTGCATTTCTTCAAGGCCTGGTTCTCTGTTTCCTTCCTTGCCCCCACTTTTACCTTTTCTCTCACTGTGCCGTCTTTTCCTGCCCTCTCACCCCACTTCCATCCTTCTCCCAAGTCTGAGCCCATCTGCCTGTCTTTGTGTCTGACGCCTCACCAGAGTCATATGTGATTACCGTTCCTGGATTTACTTTTGAAAATAGATCAAGGGAATAAAGTTGGGAGAGAGTATATTTAAAAAATTTTTTAAACACAACAAAAGGATATGAATACTTTGTTAATTTCTTTTCTAATACACAGAAAGGTTTTTCTTCATACACCTGGCCAGTGTAGCATTTTAAGAGACTTTAGGTCAGCATAAGGAGTATCTTTATTTTTTTTTCTTTTCCCCAAATATGTTTATTTTATTTTTTCGGTGTTACAAGATTAATTGTTCATGCACAACACCCAGTGCTCCATGCAATATGTGCCCTCCTCAGTACCCACCACCAGGCTCGCCCAAACCCCTCCCCTCTAAAACCCTCAGAGTTTACAGTCTCTCTTGGTTCATCTCCCTCTCTGATTTCCCCACATTCCCCTTGCCTTCCTTCTCACAATGGCCTATAAGGAGTATTTTTAAATTGAGTTCAGATATCAGTATAACAGACTAAATATAGTCAGATCAGGC
Organism: Procyon lotor; assembly: GCA_028646535.1. Taxonomy (NCBI): domain Eukaryota; kingdom Metazoa; phylum Chordata; class Mammalia; order Carnivora; family Procyonidae; genus Procyon; species Procyon lotor. Next base: position 111,640,373 of record CM053611.1, read on the forward strand.
AAGTTCAACAAGCAGGTGTTAAAGCTCTCAGCTACTGCTGATTCTCACCTGAAAGTTCCAGTGACTCCAGCAACAGAGTTCTCCTTGTTGAGAAATACAAAATCAAAGTTTTTTTCCATTGTTAACTATATAACACATCTAATTGATTTCACCAGAGGCCTGAGGCTACTGTTGATGAAATGTGCTTATGATGCAAACATTTAGGGGCTTTTCTTTTTTCTTTTCTTTTCTTTTTTTTTTTTTTTTTGAAGATTATTGTCCCCTGACTCAAATTATGCCTTACATTTGTCATAATGATGCTGGTACAATTGTTTTGCTTAATTATGGTTGACTGTCTAAAGCTACCTTTCCCTTGAGTCATTGACAGTTTTATTGGAGTTCTTTAATATGATTATAAAAATTAATATGCTTATAATTAGATACAAGAGAAGCAAATCCAAAGTTTGCTCACCAAACAATTGTTCTACTTATGAAGAAAACTCTTATGCTGACTAATGTCCCCATGAAAAAAAAAGTAATTGGAAAATTAATTCACATTCTCCTCTAATGTTCATTGAACAGGCAACATGTTCCCATCATTGAAATTAATACTGTCAATAAATGTTGATATATTTTGCTTTCCACTTACCTTCCATTTTCTAAGTGAGATCTAGGCTCAGTCAATACATTTACTATTCAGAAACCTCTAATCAAGGGATGGACTAGAACTTCAGTTCATGAGCATTCTAACTACAATCCAGCTGCCACTGACTTTAACCACAACACAAGAGGCATCTTTAACTTATTCAAAATGTTCTTCAAAATAGATCAGACATCTCCCAAACTTCTCTTGCATATGAACACAACACTTTCACACCGTCCGTATTTAATAACTTGGTTATATTTTCTACTGGAGCAAACCCAGCCACTGATCTATAGCAGATCTCAAGTGTATGAATAGTGGACAGTGATTTTGCGGACTCTGGGAACACTTGCTTCACATTGAAGTGTTTTGCTGTTCTATCTCTTGGTAGAGGCAGCAAGAAAAAGAGCTCTCTTTTGCATTATATACACTCCAAAAGTGACCTTCAAAATTAAACTGTCATGGTGTCTTGGCAGAGGCAGAGGGAGAAACTGTAGATGTGTACAATCGAGCTGACGCCAGCAGCAGGGACGGGTAGGGGAGAAGGTGACACTAGCAAAAGGTGGCTGTACACACTGGGTTGTATTCAAATGCAGACCTCAGTGGATTCAAGGTCTGGGACCTCAGAGTGCCAGACATGCCCAGCCACTGCCAGCTCAGATGGCCATTGTCACTGAGTGGATTTACTCATTTTATTTTTTTCTGGGTCTAAGCCACTTGTCTTTCATGTGTGAATAACAATAAGAGAGATAAATCTATGTACATTGTGCCTTTAATATTACCAGGAAAGTAACATTTAAACACACATTTAGACCTATTTTCCTTTTTTCCTCTGCTATGAAATTGAGGATACATTCAGAAAAATAATGGATTCCATAATGTGATTTGATCATATCAATGCATATAAGGAATGCCACCATATGCAAAAACATCCCTTGAGATAAAAGGAACAGAAGGTTTGTCTTACTGAGTTTTCAGGTATGTTGGGAATTATTTTGGTTGCTGGCCCTCGTTTTGGATCTGCTGTGTGAAGTCCTTTAGCATCTCTGTACCTCCGTTTTATGCTTCATTTATACAATGCGATGTTTGGATAAGAAGTGATGCTTTCTTCTTCCAAAAAGTGGATCTCAATCTTAGTAAGCCCCTCACACCTCTCATCTGGAAGATGGAGAAAGGATGTGTAAAGAATATGCTTGAAAAGTCTTTAAAATATTTTAGGAGCTCTCTGATCCTTCTTTCCAAACATGACAATGTTCTGGGGCAGGGATCCTGTCCTTAAGCTTTGTCTCCCTAGACCTCAGCACACATATCAGCATAAGTAAGCACTCACCACTCAGTTGCTAAGTGAAACTCCACTTTCCCCCCTTTGGTTTTTAGGGTGATGAAAGCTCTGTATCCTGACTATAGGATACTTACATGAGTCTCTTAACATAGTAAATTTCATTCTTTAAAAGTTAACTCATTTTATTTTATTTTTTCAAGTAGGCTCCATGGCCAGCATGGAGCCCAGCACAGAGCTTGCTCACAACCCCGAAATCAAGACCTGAGCTGAGATCAAGAGTCAGATACTTAACTGACTGAGCTACCCAGGCGCCCCTAATTCATTATTCATTTTATTTCTAAATTGATTTTTGATGTATTAAAATGCATTTCCCTTTTAAAATTAGTGTTTAAATTAATTCATTTGATTTTTAAATTATTTTTAAAATTTATCTTATTTTTAACTTTTGAATTTTGTTTTTGTTTAATCTCTTGGCATATTAAAATTTATTTCATTTTTTAATGATAGAATTGACATTTTTTGGCATATGGCTCTGTGGATTTTAACGTACAGAGCCTATAAAAACTCAGTTTTACTCTATGTTAATTTAAAAATTCAAAACAAACAAAAAAAACCCTTTTGAAGAGTCATTGTCAGCCCTCTGAAGAGATGAAGTAGCAGCTGAAATTGTTCCTCCAAAATGTCTTAGCCCTTTTAATAGGAGTGACTTTTCATTTCTTTCTGATCTTTAATTATATTTCTCTTTGGTCTTCTAATAATTTATTTAAACTTTCATGAATTCTGGGATAAGGATCTTTATTATAAAATACTGTTTTTAAGTAATGAGAGAATACCTGTTTTCTTCGAAGAAGGTTCTCACAGTGGAAATAATATTTATCAGCATTTCCTGAGAAGCAGCAAGGAACAAGAATATCAGTGAGGTGCATTCATGTAGAGTAGCATGTGCCAAACACTGCTAGCTGCTAACACTTGGTTCTTCGGTCTCCCCCAGTATACGTGAGTGTGTATCCTTCTTTGACACGAGAAATGAGAGACCTAGGGCAGTTGCCTAGTCCATGAGGAGAGAGACGGGGCTCTGTCTCCGAATCCGACACAGGTTGTCTCCCTGGGTTGCCTCCCTGGGAACAGATACCGTTTGTGAAGTTGATGTGGCAGGAGTGTGTGTGTGTGTTTGTGTGTGTGTGTGTGTGTGTGTCTGCATGCACACACAGACACTCACACTTGTACTGGAGGGAGGGGCAGGGGAGATTTGCCAAGAAGCTGCCAAAGAGTTTGCTCCCCATCTACCCTGTTTATGAAACAGTAGAGGCTGGTACAGGGACAACTTCCTCATCTAGATGCCTGTGTTGACCACAGCAGCCCCCTGAAAACTATCTGCTATGGTAGCCCTGGTGTTCACATGGGGGCTTTGTTCTGTAATGCAGCAGCAGCCCTAGGGTGGTGGAAGGAACCAGTAGCCAAGGGACAGGTGCTTTGTTCCTTCCTTCCTGTCATCGCTGCTTGGTATCTCTCAATGCTCAGTCCCCAGCTAGCCCTGGTCCTTTCTTGTACATGTCGCTGAGCAGTGAGACCAGCACCAATGTGTCATTGATACCTTCTCAGAATTTAGTAAATACTAAGCCATGTGATGGATGGTCCAGAGGGCTGTGAACAGTTTTCTTTTTCTGATACAGACTAAGACTCCTCAACTAGAGAGGAACCCATAGGCAGAAGCGATTCCGTGTCTTGCCACCGGTGCATTTCCTGACACATTTCTTCTCTCTTGTGAGGTTTTAACTCCCTCAGTGTCTGCAGAAGTTCCACATCAGCAGCCATGTTCCTCCAACCTCCTTTCCCAGTCGGCAAACAGCACCATCCCACTGTCTGTGGGAAATGTATGCTTTCCTCTCCTGGTGTTAGGAGGACTTGGAAGTCAGTGCTCACAGGGGGACGGTAGGCCAGTTCTGTCACCTCTCTAAGCTGTGCTTCTGTGAAGGAGGAGTCGTTGGTGCCCCCTGTCTCGTGGGCTTGGGGGACTAAGTGAGACAAGGAACATAAGCTGATTAACAAAGCTGGAGGTCAATAAGCTACCATTATCATCACTACTGATAACAAAGGTCTACATGACCAGAGCCTCAAGGATGGTTTGTATACAAAATTCTGCTTTTTGGAGCAGGTCTTTATTTACTTACTGATCCCATTCCATGGCTGTCTCAATTATTTCTTTGCCGCAGCAAAATTCAGGATATACACGTCATCTCCTGGTACCAGTGGTCCATTTTTCATGGATATAATATTTTGCTTTTGTTGTGCTGTGCAGTTCCTACTCACGTTTGAAGAATAATCTCCGGTAAGGAACTAGTAGGATGTTAGGTAGAAGTAGGTTGTGTCTTGGGGCTCACACCTTTCTTTTGGCCCAGCTGATTCTCCTGTTCTGATTAGTTGCTCAGAAGAGAAAGTCTTCGTTCTTGAAAGTAGGAGTAAGGTGTTGTTGGTTCCATACACCTAGGAAGGAAGGTGCATTTTTCATAGTTTGATTGCTTTATTCTACTCATGGTGTTTGTTGTTCAGATTTCCCCAAGACAACAGGCCAGCATTTGTGCAGGTAACCTGACACAGGGTGTGTGTCCTCAATGGCTGTGAAGCGGAGCAAAGCTCCCTGGTCACCCACTTGAAACCATGACTTTGGCCTCATTAACTCGTCTCTGCCTGCACTAACCAGCCCCAGGGGACTGTCAGCTTGGAGCATTTGTTTATTGCCTCTTGGTTCTCACAGCAGCACTTTTCTCTCCCGTTTTGCATGGGGCTTCTCTGTGGCTTCTCCAGGCAGAGGCCAGTCTTTATTAAAACAGCCCCCCAGCACAGAGAGCAGGGTGGAAGGCATATGAGGATGAGTTCATAGCTATCAAGCTACTGCCCAGGTAAATTCAAAGCCTGGGATCTAATCTGGTAATTTGCCTTTCCCTTTGTATTTGCCTATTTTATGACACCTTTTGAGGAAATTAACTGCTTTTGACAATTTTGCAATCTATAAAGGAATATCAGGGTGCATTTGTTATTCAGTTGACTGTCATAAAGCAAAACAACAGCCCAGTGGAAATGTTCTACCAAAATAGAATAATTATATTTTTTAAATAGTGAAAGGAATAGTGTTCATCATAAAAATTTGAAATGGGGGGAAACCAGAGGGGGAGATGAACCATGAGAGACTGTGGACTATGAGCAACAAACTGACGGTTTTGGAGGGGAGGGAGGTGGGGGTTGGGCAAGTCTGGTGGTGGTTATTGAGGAGGGCACGTATTGCATGGAGCACTGGGTGTGGTGCAAAACAATAAATCTTGTAACACTGAAAAAAATAAGTAAATAAGAGTATAAAAAAAATTTGAAATGCAGAAAAACATGTATAAAGATGGTGCCATATTCTATCAAGATCCTTCTAAGGCAGCCCTTCCAGACATCCCTTTATGTATATATGCACATGCCAGTGATTTCAATTGGACATTCTTCTATATTTTAAATTAATTTTAGTTAAAAATCAGTATCCGGGTGGAATTTATTGAAATACAATAAGTCTTTCACTGATTGAATATTGATTATAAGAAAAAAAGGTCACATTAAAATCATAATTGTCAGGATTACCAATGATTTTTATCTTTTTCTGTTTATTATCTGAATTTATTAGGGTTCTTTGATAATCAAAAAATAAAGAGATCTTAAAATTTAATTTGGCCAGAAATTATGTTTATAGAATGTTTTTGCAATTTTAATTACTGCATCATCTTCTAAAAACTTGGCTGCTATCATTATTAATGTGAAGAGCTCTAATGTGGACGTCAAGGTTCAAGAGCATTTCTCATCCATCTCATTACATAATAACAGATTCACATTCTTTTTTTTTTTTTTTAAAAGAGCAGGCACTTGAGCGAACAGGGGGTTGGAGGTGGGAGGGAAAGGCAGAGGGAGAGAAAGAATCTCAACCAGGCTCCAGTCAGTGCAGAGCCTGACACAGGGCTTGATCTCACAACCCTGAGATCATGACCTGAACTGAAACCAAGAGTTGGATGCTTAACCAGCTGAGCCACCCAGGTACCCCCAGATTCACATTCTTCTATAGTAGGAACTAAGGTTACACAGTACACTGTGGGGGAGAATTCAAACCAATAACTAGATAATTTATGTTAAAAATAAAAGACTTTGATGGGTTACCCTGGAGTCCTGAGTTTGGTATTCACTTAGTAAGCACCTGGTGGAAGTAAGAGAGAAGGGCTAGAACAGCTTTAATGTCCTAGAGTAATTAAACACAAACTAATGACGTCTGCATTGTTGAAGGTTGGACAAAGGAGTATGTATCTACCAGGAACTTGGAGGTTGGTTTTGTTCTTGTTGGGTTGTTTTTATTTGTTTGGTGGAGGTGGACAGGTGGTCTATGTTTTTTCTTAGAGGAAAACAATGTATTGTCCTAAGAGTTCAGTCTGTACTGAGTGCCTGTGGGACAAAAACCAGGAAGTTGAGGTTTCGTTCCAGTCCTGGGCCCATCAGTCCCTCACACTGAGTAATTAAAACATTCAGACCATCTGTGAATACTCAGAAGCCAACTGAATCTTAAAGACAAGCGAATGTTTTTCCTAAGAATACATACATAGTATTTGGTGACTGCAAGAAATTGTTCAAGATTATGAGCTATATGTCTGTGTGTGTGTGTGTGTGTGTGTGTGTGTGTGTGAGTGCACATGCACACACACACACACATACACACTTTAAATTTGGAATAGAAGACATTATCTCAAGATATTGCACTATTCAAATTAATTTAACTTAGTTTGGAGCCGAATATTTTCTCATCTAGTGAGTGCAGATGGGAAAGCACAAGGTCAAGAAGTGTAATGTCTACCTGCTTCCAGACACGACCAGCCATTTCCCAAGATGGACGTACAAAGCGGATATTGTATGGTAACATCAAAAAATTGGCTGAGGGAGGTACCTCATAGGATGTTACACAGATACTGGTTTTAGCTCTGGTCTTTCTCTTAACTTCATTAATAATCAGAACAGGAAGTATTCAACTTAAGTATTACAAAGTATTAACTTAAAAGATACTAGAGGTCAAAAGAAAGTAAGGAGAAATGCCAGGACCATGAAATTCTGTGTGACAACGAGTTCAAAGCGTCTCTGGAGAGCCTGTTTATTTCACACAGTGGTCAGCATTAAGACGGGAGGTAGGACCATCCCTGTATCGTATCAAAAGTTGTCCTAAATACCAGAACTAGTACACAATCTAAGGAGCTTCAGAGATATTAAGAGGAAAGATGATTTTAAAGAATGACTCTCAAATGATAGTGCTCCTTAATTAGATCTGCTAGGGTAGAGACCAGCACAAATCTGTGTGCTCTATAAAAGCATTGTGTCACAGAGCCGAGATGCAGTCACTGCCTAGTCTGTAACCCCGGGGAGCATCACTACACTGAACTCTGTCTGGGTCACTTATTTCTAGAAAGTGTAGACAAGGGGGCTCCCAGGCCAGCAACAAGACTGATTAAAGGGATGGGAAAAGTCATTATGAGAACAAATTAAATGACATAGGAATGAATAATTGGGCTAAGAGGGGGTGAGGTAAGTTTAATGTAAATCAGTTCTATTATAGCTCATATTTCTTGAAAGCATAGTCTGAGCACCAAACACTGCATAAGCGCTTGCGTGCATTTGGTTGGTTTTTCCGATGTTTCTCTTTCGAAGTGAGTTACTACTGTTACCCACAGTTAAGAGATCAGGAAACTAAGGTTTAAAGAGTTAATGAGCTTGCCCAAGGTTTTGTAGCTAAGGAGTGGCAAGCTTTCTGCTTATGAGTGCTACAAGCATGCATTCTTTTGTGTGCTTACGTCGAGCCCTCCCCCACCCCATTCCATTTGCTGACTTCACACACCTCTTCCTAAAATTCCATTTGCGGTGTATGTGGGCATCCACATGACTCTAGATATGTTTTCAAATGTTACTTCTTAAGGTACCTTCTGTCCCTTCTCATTTTTTTATGTAACATATGATGCCTTATATTCTTAGTTATATAAATATAACCCACCTCCTAACTGGAGCTAATTTCTTGAGGATGATAAATGTGTCTCCTGTCCCAACACATAAACACACTATAAATGTTTGCTTTTGATGTCTGTACTTATCATTTGTCTGTTTTAAAGAAGTTTTTTCTGACAAGCACCTAGCATGTTGCTGTGTATTGTCAGTTAATATTCACTTTGTATCTTAATGTGTACATGTGTGTATTCATGCAGACGTTCTATGAATGTGCTTATTATACATTATATCCACAGAGGGCCTATTCCCAGTGCCAGACATTGCTTGAACAGATAAGAGCCAGCACCTTGCTCATTTGTGATGAAGAAAGTCCACTGTAGTGCTGAGGATCTTCTTGTGTGTCTAAGACTATACATGGGCACATTTAAAAAAAAAATCAAGTGTATTTTAAGATTGGGATTAAACAAGATGAGAATTTAAGGGAGAACCCACAAACATCGGATTAATCGTATTCAACTTTTTTGCAACTCTCCTATTGGATTAATTATTGATATGCTTTTTCTTAAGAGACACTGTGGAATACTGTTTGTACAATGAAGCAATTTGGAGTCTCCAGTTAACTTAGCATAGAGAAACTGGGCACATCTTGAGATATTTGAAGACAATTTAGGATGTTACAAAATCGGGAGTGAGCATTATTTAATTATTCAATTTTTCTGCTAGAGCAAAAATAGCAAAACTGTTTTATAAATAAACATATGCTGAATTTTAGCTTAATAGAGAAGTTCACCAAATTTTACTTTCTCTAGTATACGTAATCACACCTCCTGTAAGATTAAAGTTTATAAAGAAAAGTTTTCGTAATCACTTAGATAACAATGGTGTTTCTTTTTTCTTCTGCTACAGTTCCACTGGCACTTTTCAGGGACTGTGGGTGAAAATTTAGATATGTTTCATCCATGACCCATGGTGCATCTTCCACCTAACAGTGCCTTGAGAATGAGGGACGAAAATGTTTGCTTAAAAAAAAATATAGCTTTGGCACGTTACAGGATATTCGTAGTGATTTCTTGAATTATTTTAGGGAACTCGGTTCTCACTGATTTCCAGAGACCACAGTTGATGTATAAATTCCCTAATTTGTTTACTTTAGAGAGATCATCTCAAGTGCAGCATCTGTTTTTGCTTTTTCTGCAAGATCTTGGTTTTACATCAGGAGGACTGAGGCACGGGAAAGTCACGTGGCCAGCCTGAGCCCACCCAGAAAGCTCCTGGAGCCTGCTGAGTCAGGAACTTCCATCAAACACTGTTTCTCCAGCCTCCCCTACTGCTCTGTAGAGGCAGCTTCCATGCCTAGCCTTTCCACTGTTTTTCAAGGATAAACTCCATCTGCCAGATAACATTATTGTACAACTAGAAGAATGTCAAAACTCTAATTTTTGCCGAGGCATGTCTCATTTTGGACAGGCAGCTTTCTTTTATGAAACTCAGATCAGTAACCTAAAATTACTTTCAATATGTAGAGGGGAGAGCCTTCTGGAAGTGCAGGCGTTATTTATGAAGCTTGGGTGGGGGAGCTCTCTGACATGTTCCAAAGAAATTAGGGAGATAAAGTTTTTATGTCGAAAGCACTTATATTTTAAGTGTTTTCTACCATTTTGCTCCCTCTACAGTCCTTGCAGAAATGGCTGCTGTAGGAGATCTATTCCCAGAGACCTGTCTGAGCCCATGTTCAAGGTCACAGGAAGAGGAGCACCCCATATTTTGTGATATTAGTAGAAATACAAAGCATTGCAAACCCGGAAAGTATCAACAACTTCCATCTCTGAAAAATAACCAACTGAATTTTCTGACATAAAGAGTGGCCCAAACTGGTCCTCTAGCAGTTAGCATTTTTGTAAGGAAGGCAGAATTATTATGAATATAAATTCAAGCTCAAGAGAGGAGAGAGATGTGGGGAAAATCCAATTAACTAGAGTGAAAGTCATACAGAATAAACTACTCATTGCTAAAAGAAATAGTTTTAAATTGGATGAATCTTTAGAGTAGAATTGATAAAATATGCCCTTATTGTATGAGAAGATGCACTTTGCAAATAATGTTTTTCAGGAGGCATCATCCGCTTGAGAATGTTTCATGTGCTTATTAAGAAGGCGATTAGAAGTTTGGAGTCTTTTTTATCATTGTTATTAACTTGCAGGGGAAAATCTTCCTATTCCCGTATTCATTAAATGGATCTTTTTGTGTATACAAATATTAAAAGTAGTCTTGAAAGTACTATAGGTAAGCAAGGAAAAAATGTGCTGTTTGTTTCCTCATAGAACTGACATTTTTATTTAGGGGAAAAAAAAATCCATGAATTTACAATCTCTCCCTTTCTAGGTTTTTCAACATTTCTTGCAAATTGTATGTAAATGAATGCAAATAAGCAATCCTCACTAGCAAGCTGCTTAGAAGTGTAAAATGCATAAAATTAAGATGCTGAGAGAAACGTGCATCTAATTAAGGTAGCATGTAAAGAAATGTTTAAATTCAAATTAGATACTTCAGTGTAAAGAATTACTTGTTTAATTCAAAAGGTGTTTTGTGTAATTCAGGGAAGACTTGTCCTTAGCAGTGTTCCCATTTCCTTCAAAATCAGTTTTAGGGGCTTACACTGGATCAGTTATATTTTAAAACTGAGTTTAACCTAAAAGAATACTATTTAAAAAAAATGTGTCTAGGGATACCTGTGTGGCATTAAGTCAGTTAAGCATCCTTCTTCAGCTCAGGTCATGATTCCAGGGTCCTAGGATCGAGTCCCGCATCGGGCTCCTTGCTCAGTGGGGAGCCTGCTTCTCTCCCTGCTTGTGTGCTCTCTCACTCTCTTTCTCTCTCTGACAAATGAATAAATAAAATCTTTTTAAAAAAAGATTTGACAGAGGGAGAGAGATCACAAGCAGGCAGAGAGGCAGGTAGAGAGAGAGGGGGAAGCAAGCTCCCTGTTGAGCAGAGAGCCTGATGCGGGGCTTGATCTCAGGACCCTGAGATCATGACCTGAGCCGAAGGCAGAGGCTTGAACCCACTGAGCCACCCAGGCACCCCTAAATAAATAAAATCTTTAAAAAAAAAGAGTGTTCTAGTTTTAATGCCTTTACCTCTAACATAGATAGAGAGGCTGGAGTGATCCTTTTACAGTGAAGATGGTGGGTGTGGGAATCAGTGTTTCTGCCCCATTCACATGGAGTCATGGCTTCATAGAAAGCCTTGAGACACACAGAGAAGAGCCTCCTAAGATTTTCCATGCAAGACATAAAGGATGCAGGCACGTGCCATCGACAACCCCAACCATGCTGTTCCCTTGGGGGAGGGTGGGGACACAATCTTGATTCTCTCTGGCAGCGGTCAGGCATCTCCCAGCACAGCCCGGGACAGAAGACCCGAGGAATCAGATATCCAGTTAGAAGCCTTTGGTTTAAAAAATGGAAGAACTTTTTGCAAAGCAGAAAGCAACAAGGAAATTCCTGAAAAGTTGAAGCTCTGTGGTGAGAAGATAGAACTGTCTTACAAGAGTAGCACTGTTCCTGCCTCAGAAACAACAGCCCAAAGGGCAGACAGAGAAACATACAGGAAAGTAGTTCAGGCTGGGTTCTGAATGCTTGATTTTGAAGCATTCTGCTAAGTCCACTTCACTTGGTAAGAGCTCTTACTTTCCACCAGACTGTGTGCTTAGACTGAGTCCTTGGATTTCAAACGAGGCCATGTTTTAGCCCAGAGTATCTGCTTCCTGGCTTTGGAGATAAAATTAGTTCATTGTTATGAAACAGTTTTGATCACATGTAAGATACAAAACTCCCTCAGTCTTGGGTTCCCTCATCCAAAATTCCTGTCTGTGTCTGACATGGGAACCAGGAGGCGACGCTCGGGCTGTCGCTGTTCATTTGGAAGGTTGGCTCTCTCTTTTAAGCAGGGACAAAAATTCTTCTGAATCAACACCAATCTGCTTTTACCCTTCCCTCCCCTTGTGCCTCAGTCCCCATGCTCACCACCATGAGGCTGAAGCCCATACTGAGCCTCTGGGATTGTGAATTGGAAAACATCTACTGGCTGGTCATGTCTGTTTTTGAATATCCAGCAAGTTGGTTCAAGTTCAGTAACCTGAAGGGTCCCATTGGTATCTTCCTTGGGCCAGGGAATGTTTTCTATCTGGACCTTGGACTGTACCTTCCTATCCATTGGGACCCTTCTCCTTCTCCCTCTCCCTCTCAGATTCCTTGGTACTCTGAGTGATGGAGTCTCAGCCAGTGATGGTTTGGTTTGCTATATTCACCACACCAACTACATCTAGGGGCCTACTGGGCATCTTTCCCAGAGGTCCCACAGTCAGCACAGTCAGCACACCCCAGCTTAACTCGAAAACTTTCCTTCAGACAGGCTCGTTCCCAACTCCAAATCTCTTCTGGGTAACGATGCCTTAACCTGCCCCCCTCTGCTCCCCCACCGCAGGTGCCTGAGTTTAGGCTTTATTTTTTCCCTGAACTTATTCTGGTAGCCTCTTACCTCTCTTCACCGTATGCCTCTTCACTCCTTTCTTTTTCATACTGTTGACACAACTTCTTCACTTTAAACCTAGATCTTCTGTCATATCCCCGATTAAAGGCTTTCTGATGGCCCACCGTCAATGTTTCTGGTCTGGAATGCCTTGGGCTCTGTCTGCCCTGCCATCTATCTATCTCCCTTTCTTTCCCACAGTCTCCGACCTATGCGCTTGCACCGCAGCACTTGGGATGCACCATGCCATTCCTTTGTCTGTGCCTTTACTTTTGACCTTTCTCCCTGTAATGCTCCTTCTCCACTGGCATCTTCCATGTCTGCCTGGGAGCCTTCTGCCCATCCTCCTGGTCCTCTGCCAGAGGGGGGAGGGGGTCTTTCCTTCTCCCTCCTTCAGGGTTGAATTTGTCATGCTCTCTTGCATTCCAGGACTCTGGTTACAGCATTCATCACGGAGCATTGGAAATTGTTGTTTGCTGGCATGTCTCCCAATTGGGGCTGTGAACTCCTGAGGGCAGGAAGTGCACTGGGGAGAAGGTGCCCAGGGCTAAGACCAGAGCTGTGGTTCTCGAGCTCTTTGGTCTCAGGATCCCTTTACACTCTGAAAAGTTACTGAAGGCCTCCAAGAGGTTTTTGTTTATCTTGTGGGTATACATCCACTGATAGCTACCATGTTGGAATTTAAACTGCAAAATTTAAAAGTTATTAATTCCTTTAAAATCAACACAAATAAACCCAATACCTGCTACTATAAGCAATACAATTTTACGTAAAATAACTCTTCTTCAAAATTAAAACAATGTAGTGAGAAGACCATCATTGTTTCACATTTTTAGGATGCTCTTTTAACGTCTGGCGCATTACACGTGGACAGCTGGATTGTCATAACCACCCCCACATTCAATCCAGATCAGTGGGTTGTTTTGTTTGATGTCTACACAGACAGTCCGCCTTGCTTGTGGGTAGTTTTCTACACCAAAACTTGATGGACTCTAGTTTCTCGCATGCGATCCATAGTGTGAAAATGAAAACTTAACAGGGACAAACTTTTTGTTCTGTTATTCGATTGCCTGGTCAGTCCCGAAGTCTGAATAACAGGTTTTTGTCAGTTGTTCTTTTTAAGTAAAAATGGTACTTGGTGAAAAGAAATGACTAGTTCAGCTTGTTGTTAGGCCACAGTGCGCTCCTCCATGAGACTGACCGCATATTCCAGGTGCGACACGAGAGCTTCATGTGTACTTTGTTTCTCGTGATAGAATATTAACAAGGTAGGGACGCAGGGTCAAGATTTACTAAAATGAATATTTACTCAAGGATATGCCTAAGTGAACCTGGCATCTGTCTTCCTTCCAATGCCTGGAGAGGAAGAATACAATGACCATCAGGATTGTGGATGCTGCTGCCTTGATGGACCCCAAGTCAGCGGCTGTTTAAATCACCCCCTTGTCCGCTGTCTGTGTACTGTCTGTGCAAACATTAACCCAGCAGAGAAAAGAAATAATATCTTATTTATCATTATTATAAAATGGTTCTGATCTTGTGGACGCTTTGAAAGGCTCTTGGAGACCCCCAGGTGTCTACAGAGCACGCTTCCAACACCATGGGACTAGAGAGCCAGGCCGAGGCCCCTTGATGGGGGCTGTAGAGTTTGTCAGTGCTGGGCCAGGAAGGGCATGAGGGGACGAGTGACAGGGTCATGTGGGGACTTTGGAGCCCCTATGGGGAGTCAGGGAGTCGAAACTGGACGTTAATGCCAAAAACTGGCTCTGTATTTTTGAGTTGCTGATGAGTGTGTCAGATTGAGTAAGCCCCAGATTTTTAAATACTTTTGGAGTGGTATCGTTACTCAAATCACATTCAGTTGCATGGATGCACTAGGTTGAAGGTACTTCTGGGTGCTCTTATTTCTACTCTGTAGGTGTTAATTTGGGAAACAAACCTTGGGTGTATATGCACACAGATCTGATAGGTACCACTTAGATGTGCATGTGTCCCTGGCTTGTTGGTCTCCCAGATCATTACTTTCCTGGGCCAGTGTGTCTTTGTGTTTTATCATCAGCAGCACATTTCTTGGACCGTACACATCCATCCTGTATCATATGCGGAAAACATTTGTTTACCATGGAGACCTCCCACTCAGTGGAAGCGTGGGAGACTCATTACTCAGTTAAGAGGTCTAGGTCAATATGATATTCAGAATAATCACAAATCATTTTAACCAGGCTAACAGTGTTTGCTCGGGACTCCATTCAGGAGCCCTGCCTATCTGTTGATCTCTTTAAAAACAACTGAGCAGAAGACAACGAATCTTCAAACTCAGCTGATTCCATTGTGATTGATCTGAGCCGATTTTTAAGGTAATTGATGATATTGCCTTAGTTGAGTCTGTTAGTGCAAATAATTATTAATCAATATGCTCTCAGCTCTTACTTCAGAAGATAATTCTAACACATGATTTATTCTGAACATTTCAATTGAGCTACCTTTACAAGAGGAAAATCAATTGGTGAGTGGTCTAAAGCACTTTAATTATCTACAGTTGTGTATTCCTTTCTTAGCCATATTTACCCAGGTAACTGGCTGTCCCAATCTGGCGAGGGTGACAGGAAGTTTTTCATTGCCATGGTACAAAGATAATATATGATTCATCTCCAATTGGCCAAGTGGATTGAAAGTGATTTAGTGAAATGCCTTTAAAAAAAGCATGTGGCTTCACTTTGGAGAGTATAGTTAGCCTCGCCCTGGAAAAAGAAGGAACATACTGTTAATTTCCATTCGGTTGGAAGGCTGTTTACTGTTGCAGACAGTGAGTGTCGTCTAAGTCAGTTAAACGTGAGGAGACCAGAATCACTGAAACACAGAATCAAGGTGTGAAGCACTTCAGGGGCTTAGCTTGTAGTACTCCCCAAATTGTTGCAATTGTTGGAGATGCTTCGTAGCTTCCTTATGCTCGGGCCTTCCAACCTGGGATCTGCCGTTTTGCCCTTCCAGGCGCTGTCCTGATGAATGTTGTGGTTTGATATATTTTTTTTTCTTCTCTGAGAAGAGATGCAGAAGAAAATAATCAGCACCAGGGATGAGCTTGCCTTTGTTCCCCAGTGGAGCTTCCAAGCATCTGTTTTTGTTGTACTTGTGGAGGGTACAGGAATGTGTGGGCCTTGGCCTGGGACTTTAGACATGATTGTAACAGATGGGAATTCTAAACGACAGTTCCCTGAATTGTCATCGTAGAAGCCCTTCAACTCACATTGAGACGCTGTGCTACGCTTCCTGCCCAGCACTGTGCCTCTTGCTGTTGTTGCAACATATCCAAATGGCAAAATGTTCGGGCATTCAGCATCTTTCAAGGCTAGCTCTTTTAACTGCTTCCACCCCCAGGATCCTCAAAGCCTAGGCCCAAGACCTCACCTACCAATAAACTGAAACCCCATCTCATTGTTAAGAGCTGGCCCAGGGTCCTGTCTCTAGAAGGTAATGTTCTTAAGCAAGGATAAGAGCTCATACTATTAGTTAAACAGTGGGAGGGAGTAAAGGTGTCTTTGAATAGGCCATGGGGTGTTTTCAGGAGCTAGTTCCACAGACATTCTTGGGATGTCTGGCTTGAAATTAGCATTACGGGGGAAGACCAAGAAAAATGAGGCCCTGCCTCTATCCACAGGCAGTCCCAGCCCCATGGGGAAGGGTTGGAGTGGAGACATGAGACATAGGATAGTAGGAACATAGGAGGGAAGGGGCTGGCCCCAGAAGGGCTGAGGGTGAGACAGGGTGGCAAGGTCCTTGACGTCCAGCAAAGAGGAAGGAGAGGCCACGAGAGGTCACCCCAGATCAGCACCGAGGACTGGCCAATCTACAAGGGCCCTCAAGGCATTCTCTGTTTCTGCCCTCCTCTAGCCGCTTCGCTCAGTGGTCTCTAGAAACACTGGCTCCTTCAGCCATAGTCTCTGTGATGGCTTCTCTCAGAATGACTCCTAGAGTAGCTGATGGAGTCCAAGGGAGCTTACTGAGCGGTCAGAACCACTACGGGAGAACTCATGGTCAACTTGAACATGCATGTTAGTGTTTGGAGACCTTTCTGAGTGGGGGCACTTCGCTGGCCAGTTTCTAAGAAAGTTGTATCGCCCATATTTTGAACCATCATCCTGCCCACTTCTCCTGAATTTCTTCTCTCACTTGTCTCACATCTTACCCATCCTTCAGTTAGTGTGTGCGGGCTAACCCTTCTCCAGTTCTTGGCAGCTCCCTGGGCTTGAGTTCAGGGTGTGCACTGTGACTGGCTCTTTGATTGATCTCAGGCAGTCACTCAGCTCCTTGGGCCACAGTTTTCCTATCTGTAAAAGGGGTATAATACTTCACTCATGGGGTTGTTGTGAGCATTAAATGAGAGAGCTATTAAAGCACTCTCTGGGGGCGCCTGGGTGGCTCAGTGGGTTAAGCCTCTGCCTTCGGCTCAGGTCATGATCTCAGGGTCCTGGGATCGAGCCCCGCATTGGGCTCTCTGCTCAGCGGGGAGCCTGCTTCCCCACCCCTCCGCCTGCCTCTCTGTCTACTTGTGATATCTCTCTATGTCAAATAAATAAATAAAATCTTTAAAAAAAAAGCACTCTCTGAACTGCAGAACTCTACAGTAGTAGACATATATGTGCATGTCTGCATGCATGTAATACCATGTAAGGGGCCATTTTACCTGTCAGTTTTCTGATTCCTCCTTAACTGCTGCCTGCTCGGGCCTTGTCTCTGTGCGCTGTGACTGTTCTAGTTCTAAGACGAAGCCCCAAAGAGAAGTTGTAGTCATTCCCCACCTGTCCTCTTCCTACCAAAATTATTTATGTGTCCTCGAGCAGAAATGTGAGGTTAAAAACATCCTAAAAATCAATGCCATGTCTGTTTTGCATATACTAGCTCAGTAAGCATCCAGAAAATGAAGGAATTACTTGAAATGGTTTGTTCTTTCTTCTCTTTTCCTTGTGCATTTTGTTTTTGTTTCCATTTTTAATATACAGGAAGACTAATTTTAAAGCCATTTCTCCTTCCTTTAAGTGTGTTTGGAGATCTTTTTGACAGCTTTGCTTCTAACACTGTGTACTACTAACGATGTGATATGAAAGACCATGTTCTTTAGTACAAAGGATGGAATGCTCCAAGACCAATAAAAGTTGCCAAAGGTATTTGGGGATCAGGACCCAGGGTAATGCTTACATAACCTCCAACTATTTTCCCAGATTTAAAGTGAAAATAACAGATAAAGGCAGAAACTACATGTGTAAACATGATATATTAATAGCTCATCCGATCTACATAACAAAATAAACCAGCATCCCAGGCCCTAAAAGTGATAGCTATGGTGTCGAATGTCCTCTTGCCCTTTATTCCTGAGGATGGGGCTGTGACAGGTGAAACACAGCATTTGTTTAAACAGAACAGGGGAAGCCTGCAAAACATTCAAGGGCAGGAAGTGGCCATAAATACTACATGCAGTTGGAGCAGCAGGAGACCTTGGGGTGAGCAGAACGTAATCACTCAATGTGGTATTCCCACTGAGGGACACAGTGAACTTTTTGAAAAGTCAAGACCTCTGTCTTATCTCCTTCCAAAGATGAGAAAGTGAGATGTGAAACTGCTTTCTGGAGGTGAGACTTTTTTTAATGATAGGTTCTGATCTATTTTGCAGGCTTTGAGCAGAAGAACCAATGGTCCAAAAATAGCTCCTGGGGGGGGGGGAACACACACACACACACACACACACACACACACACACACACACAAACCCCAAGGCCTGGAACACAGGCTGATGGTGCAGGCATGGTGATCTGGAGTTGTAAATCGACAGTCCTTTTAATGCAGGAAGACCTAGTTAAGGAGACTTTGGTTTTCTTGTAAGGCATGAATAAGTGCTCTGGGCAGTCTGCCCCATTGGAGAACAGAATAATGCTAATAATTTGCATTTATATAATACCCCTTGGCTTGTGGATCTACAAGCACTTTGCAAATATTAATTAATTCTCTAAGCCCTCCGTGAGCCGGGGGGTGCCTTTGGTAACTAATCACGAAGGAGGGCCAGTGATTCTTGCCAGAGTGGATATGCAAGTTCTAGAACACTGCTGGCTTGGGAGTTGAGGAGGTTGAGTGGAATTTTTATGAGAAGGAACAACAAAGGTAGAATGTTGATCAGCCTGTGTGGGAAATAAACATGGATATTATGACTGTGGATGAAGGTCTGTCAACAACCCTTTGGTTTCTCTCCTGTGATTCCAGGTGGGCTCTGGGACCACTTTGCCTTTCGCTGTGTCCTCTTTTGTTTTCAGAGCTCTGCTGGGACTTGGTTTGAAAGTCCACAGGAAAGATTGGGGCTCAGTTCCCCTGGGCCCAGTAGAGGAGAAAATGCAGCAACAGGGCCAGACTGGAAATCAGTATTTCTATAGCTGTCACAATAATCCATTCAAAGATTCATCGATTGATTGATTGATTCTCTCAATCACTACTTTATTTGAAAACATGGGTTTTTAAATTTTTGCTCCCTGTTAGACATTGGGATTATCCCCCAAGGACTTGTAGGGGAGAAGAGCAGCTCCCTGCTCATGGTCTAGTGGCTCAATGCTATATTCTTTATTCTCTCCATGTCATGTAAATATTTTCATTTCCCCAGTTTGCTTATCTGACATAGATGTTAGGATCATTGGAATGTTTCTGCAATTTGGATGTAATTTACCAATAAACATCATGTACTTGAATTTCTTATGAGAAAGACACACTATGCATAGAAGATAGTTATGATGTGGCATAGAAGAGCCATTTATGTGTATAGTTAAATCTCACTCAGTGTGGCCTCTTAGATAGAGGGCCTTTTGGAAATTGTGAAAAGTTCAAATTTTAACTTATTAAAAAAAATAGTTATTTCTTTTTTTTAATTCTATTTAAAAAAATAGAAATAGTTATTTCTATTTTTTTTTAAAAAAAGAAATATGGTGGTTTGGTTTTCCATTTTTTTGTTTGTTTAAAGAAATGCAGTTTGAAGCTAGCTAAGAAAGTGCTGCTCGTTGGTGATACTTAAGGAGTTTGCTTGTCCTGAGTAGATAAGATTTGTTTGTGATCATCTGGCTGTATCAGCTGGAACAGATGGGTATTTTTGAAGTGCAAGAGAATTAATTATAGCTCTTGATTCCTATAATAGATTTCCATTGTGTGAGATTTGCAGAAAATTCAAATAATTTGTTCTACAGCCCTTTATGCATTATTCCAAGCACCACCTTCAATCTAGCTCTTTGCAACTTATAAGAGTTAGTGGTATGTGGTTTGTTGCAAAGTAGTCTATGTTCACACATGTGTGTCTCTGCTAAAGTGTCAGATGAAATGGTTAAATCATTTTGAGGGGCAGTTTAATCATTTTAAGGAGACTATTATTTGGGGTAAAAATGTATATTATTTTTTTTCCAAGTAGTTTTGAACTCTAAGAAAAAGAATGAGATCCTGCTGTTGCATATACAGAGTCCTTGCTAGAGTGGGCTGTCAGGACAACGACACAGGAGTAGACTCAGGAAAGGGACAACTCTGTTTGGTGTGTGTGCAAGATCAAACACTCCAGGGCTGGGATTTCTCCCAGCAAGACACACACTTTCTTTCAGGCTGTTGCCAGCTGGTTTTGCTGTGGGGTAGTGTTAAGCTTCACAGATTGAAAACATCTGGCTTTTCATCAGCCGTGTGTACTCAGAAGGAGAGCAGTGTTCGCCGAAATAAATTCACTGAATTCTTATCTGACACATTTAGTTGACCCTAATGTGATAAGTTGGGGCGATTTCTGAGGATGGATCTTGTTTCCAACTGTGCAAGTCTTCTCTTCTTACCCTGCCTTTGGAGGAATCCTGGGTTTGAAATTAGGAGGCTATACCTTTTCATGGGATTTTCAAACGCAGTGTCAGTAGTGATTCCTGAAAGTTCCCAGAGTCATTTGCATAGAGGTCAAACACAATGTTTCCTGTAGGAACTTCCTGAATTATGAAGTTTTAGAGCAATCCCATGTCACCAGATGTCAGCAGGTTCCAAAAGGATGACTTGTTACCTGTTGCTGTTAAAAGCCATAGACTTCTGGTGTTAACTGATTGCTGAGGCAATAAAGAAAAGAGAATCTGTAAATAGTACAAGAGTCTGTATTTATCTACTAGATACGTCCTGACAAGTACGAACAGAGATGATGGGACTCTGGTTGTAATTACCTTTTGAAAGTACCCTTCGTGGTTTTGTAGTTCATTTCTTCTGCAGCACTTTGCAGAAGTGTGTGTGTTGGGGGGCGGGGGGATGGTGAGACTGATGCCCAATTGGAATCTGTCTCTGAATTTTAACAGATGAATGTTTTTTAACTTATTAAATGGACATTATACAGATTCGGATTTTTGAACAGCAGTATATAAACCCAACGTTTGTTAATTGGATCATGGCTTCCCACTGAGTTAAGACTTCAGAGCTGACTGATCAGTGTTTATAATTGGTCTGCTGTTGTCATTGGTCTTACTGCTTTAGCTTGAAGTGTCTCAAGAAGTTAATGACCTGTTAAGACAAAATCCACTAGAGAAAGTTCTTAAAAGAGACTGGTAAAAGCCAGAAATATTTATATTGTGTCAGGAGTAATTTTGTATACCAGTTGTGTGCCAGGTGTATGTGTACACACACACACACACACACACACACACACACACACAGAGGCACAATAATCCTATCAAGATGGGAGAATTACCTCATCTGACATGGAGGCTCAGAGAGGTGAAGTACCTGGCTCAGGTCACACAGCTAGTAAGTTCCTGTGTTAGTTGCCTCTTCATGACCAGAAATATGTTAGAGCCTAGGTAATAATCTTGGATAATTTAGTCTAGTCCCTCCTCTAATTTTAAAGAGCTCGAAGCCAATAATCATGAGTCAACAGAGTGAAATACCAAGCAGTGAGCACAGTCTTCCCTTTGCTAATGGTGCTTCTGCCACAGAAACTTTTCTTCTGTTCCACATGCCTGTTTGTTGTTGCCCTAGGGCCTTTGCATTTGCTGTTTCTGCTCTGTAATTGTGTTTCCCCAGATCACCATATAATAAAGACATACCTTTTGTCATTTAGAACTCAACTTCCTCCTCTTGTGAGAGCCCACACTGACCACACTGCCTCTGCAAAATCGCATCTAGACCACTCAGGAGGGACTTTACTCCCCAGAGATGCTGAGAAGTAGCCTTTCTCATTTCTCTACCCGCCTAAGTTACTAGCATTCTGTATTAGAATGGCGTTTGAAGCACATGGCTTAAGTGTGTCTGCTCCCCTGCACAGGCACCTGTTCTCCTCTTTTACACATTCCTAAAGGAAGTGGTTGAGAAACAGGCCTAATTAAAAAATATAAAGTGGTTCTGCTTGAGGGATATTGTGATTATTTTCATGGCTTTTTGCCTTGGACTTAGCCCTCCCCTTTCATAAACATTTGTGTAGGTTTGCTAGGTTCCAGTTAGATATCAACTACAAGGGGTACCTGGGTGGCTCAGTTCAGTGTCTGCCTTCAGCTCGGGTCGTGATCTCAGGATTTTGGGATCGAGCCCCTCATCCGGCTCCCTCCTCAGCAAGGAGTCTCCTTCTCCTTCTCCTCCTGACTTGGGCTCTTTCTCACTGTCTCTGTTTCTCAAATAAATAAAATCTTAAAAAAAAAAAAAAAAGCAACTACAAGATACCCTCATTTAGAAGGGAGTTGCCAAGCATGTGGTCTTTGGTAGGAGCTAGTGAAGAAAGTCCAGAGATGTTATGAAGAAATGAGTTCTGAGTTTCATTTCAGTCTCAGGACATTTATTTATCTTAGATTGTTACAGAGATTTTCTGGATTGTTTTTCTATAATTACCTCGATTAATATTTAAGTGGTATGTTTACATTTTGAGTTGATTTATATGAAGCTTTGCGTTTCCTCCACTAAAACACTCAGGTTTCTCATGTTACCACAGTGACAGAAACCATTGTCTCAGCTCTGTGCTTCCCGAGTTCTGAGGCTTTCTCAAGTTGAAGAATGGCAGTGTGTCCACACATATTTCATGAAACGGCAGTCGTCACACAGCCAGAATGTTCCACCAGAGGGCTATCCTTCCAGATCTCCGTGCTATTTATAGATACCTCTACTTAGGGCCTCTCTGACCTGCAGTAAATTTAAAAATACAGTCCCTAAACTTTGTGTGTGTGTGTGTGTGTGTGCGTGCACATGTGCTTGTGTGCATGCGTGTGCTTGCACGATGTAAATGAATTTCCTATGTGTTATTTCTGTTAGAAGGGTAGGGAGATATATCAACATCTTTTCTCCTTGCCTTGGTGTTCTTCCTTGCTTTTTCTCCCCTTCAGTTCTGGGGGAGGTGAGGCCTTGCAGGCAGGGTCCGTGTTTTTGCCTGGCTCTCTGGGTAAACTTGGTGGAGGCCATGGGGCATTCATTGTCCTGCATCATGAACCTGGCAGCAGGTCCTGACTCCAGCGCTGCTTTCCTATCACATCCTACCCAAATCATTTGTCCTCTTGGATCCCCAATTCCATCATCGGTAAAATAGTTGTAATCACGTAGTCGGTTCTTGTTAAAATTTCAAAAGCACTGTGTTAACTGACCACTGTGCAAATCGTGGGAAGTTAAAATTATAGCCATTATCACCAAACTGTTTTTCCCCTTCATTCCACCACTGAGTGTTCTTTTTTGGAGTTTGGCAAATGTTCACCTCTTTGTAAACCCAAATGCTACGCCTCAAGGCTCAGCATTTTGTAACGAGGCTACATGGAGGCGGGGCCAGTCCAGTCTACACAGTGATTGCCGATAATTCAGTAGAAGCCACTCAGTAAGGAGGATCCATGAGATGTGGATTTTTTTTCCTATTCCTGTTTTTCCTTAGGAGAAATTCTCACAGTAAAGGTCTGTTTGTGAAGCATGCTATCTCTTGTGGATTTTTTTTTCTTTCACAGAGAGATTCAAATTCATTATCTTTTTAAAAGAAAAAACAAAATGTTGGCACTCATGACTTTGTGGTCTGGTGGAAAGTGGACTGTGGTCCGTTGACTGAGCTGACTTGTTCCCTGGAATGCCTTCACTGCGATTAAGCTCCCTTTTCGCTGCTGAATTCTTAGGATTTCCATTTGCTGAACTTGGATTTATGAATAAAAGAAACCCACTTTCCTGTAGGTAATTATGTTAGAGGAAAGTGTATTGGTGTCCCTGTCATTTGATAAGAGAAGGCTCAGATTCTTCACGACACTGCTTTTCTCTCCTTGTCTCTGTAAATGCACAATTTACAGAAATTGTGGCCAAAAATGTATTCTTCTAATTAGATCGCTTTTGTCCAACATAAAAATTTTATTGATGTTATTTTTTATAGCAAAGTCAGTAGAAAATACCTTTGCAGTCATTGATATGTATACTTTGGGTTATGTTTTATAATTCTAGTACCTCCCAGGACCAGTGATAGTAATTTGTGTAAATAAGTTGATAAGGTCGGAAGCACTTGAAGCCGGTAGAGTGGCTGAAGGCTAGAAATTCCCACCAGGGAAAATCTGTGTGTAGCAGACTGAGGAGCGAGGGCCAAGGAAGCAGGGACTCCCTCTATCTGGTGTCACTCTGTTAACTGCAAGGGCGGATATAGCAGGATCTTTAAAGCGGCTCTGATGTTGCCTGGACTGGTGTGGGCTTCCCGCCCTTTCAAGGGAACTCCTTGATCATGCATTCGACTAAATCGAGGCGGTTGGAAAGCGGTTCTTGTGTTCTAATTGCCCAGTGGGCTGAAGTCTGGGGACAATAAGTGGATATCACGGGAGGGTCAAGCTTGAAAGCTGGCAACCCAGTGAGCAAACTGAACTGGAGGGGATGAAGGATGGCCTCTTCTTCGTCTTTTTTTTTTTTTTTTTTTAATTTTTTTGTCTAAGATAGAGGTTTTCTTTCTTAAGCATTTTGAAATCTGGTTGATGAATACTTGCCACATTGATTTGCAGTATTTGTCTTCTCTTTTTTCTTGTTCCATCAGATCATGAGTGAAAATCACGACTCTAAAAGAGGCTGAATAAGTATGCTCTGGCATAAAGAATAACAGTGCCGGGCTGCATGGGGGAGGTGGGAGGAGCCGGCAAGGCACAGGGTCAGGGCAGCCCCAGTCTCTGGTGGTATCACCTTCAACCTCTGCTCTGCTGGAGAGCGATTTTAAATATTTGTTGAGTTTTTTAAATACTACACGTCCTCTGCTACTCTCTTGCCTTCAGCACACCTCTATATACTAACCTTGGATTTTAAGATCAAGACCTTTATACTAAAAGCAAATAGTGGCATAGGGTCCTTCAACTGCCACTCCTCCTAGGACTGGTTTTGAAAGAGAAAAACAACCTTGATTGTGCGCAATTGCAAATCACTTCCCACTGACAATCCTGTAACCAGGGAAAGCCCTGAGAACTTAGTTCCTTTGTCATTTAGGGTTTGATGATTGGCTGACATTCATCCCTATATCAGGGCTTCCCCCTTTGCAAGCTTTTTTTTTTTTTTTTTTTTAATTGCAGTCATTTTCGGATCTGATTGCACCAGCCTTTGCAACACCTAAGTCCCTTACCCCAGAAGTCTAGGCCCCTTCCGGGGCTTCTTACGGTGTTAGAGAGAGTGATTGGCAAGCCCAAGATGGAGGTGGGGGTGGGGTTGCAGTGACTACAGGTGGCAGGAGCTGCCCCAGAGGCAAAACACAACACCACTGGGCCCATTATTTTGGTTGGAAATACGTAAGAAAACCTTTCCTCAAAGTAGAAACAATAAACAAATTATCCACTTCCACAATCAGCTAATTGAGGCTGTCTCTCAATAAACAAGTGGATTTCCTGCTAACAAGCACTTTTAGGAATTTAATCTCCAGTGCTCTTCTGCCCTTCTTCCCCCATGTTATTTATGCTCACTAAAATTTTTCTTACTAATGTTACATGTTAGTAATACTCAGTATCCCTATTTTTGCATCCTCTTGGCATAAAAGTCTGTGGCTGTCATTTGATTGCCTGGCACATTTTTTTAATTGGAATTAAAATTAAATTGATCCAGCTCTTTTTATTTTTCTGGCTCTAATAAATCAAGGTAGGGAAGTGGCAGCCACAGAAGTCCATATGCATTACAAGACTTCATCATTTTCGGGACATGGGAATAGCCCCCCCTTTTTTAAGACTTTATTTATCTATCCATTTATTTATTTATTTGACACAGAGAGAGCGAGAGAGCGAGCGCATGCAGAAGTAGGCAGAACAGCAAGCAGAGAGAGAAGGGGAAGCAGGCTCCCTGCTGAGCAGAGAGCCCGAAGTGGGGCTTGATCCCAGGACCCCGAGATCTGACCTGAGCCGAAGGCGGAGGCTTTAACCCAATGAGCCACCCAGGTGCCTCAATAGCCCCCTTGTTTATAATAACACTTTATTTAAAAATCACATCCAATAGATTACTTTTGTCCACAAATATGAAATAAGGTTTTAGAGAAGCATAGTTATTAAATATTTGAATTACATATTATCTATTTGTGGGTTGGTTTCAATCAGTGTATGAAGCATGCCCAGTAACTGAAGGCACCTTTTGAAAATTACCTTAATGCAGTGAGAGGAAGAGACTAGTGTAAGTATGAAGAATAGAGTATAAGAAATTCAACACCTGTTTTCTGTTTAACAATATAAGGGATTTAAGTGAATTGACACATGGGGATTTAACACTTAAATTGTTAATATAATTTTACTTTAAAATTCTCAATCATCCCATAAAATTGATTGTTTTAAATTCCTTTTCCTATATCTCCTGTGTTATTCACTCTCTATTACCTCCTCATACAAGGGAAAGTAGTAGCTTTATTAGGCTTTTTAAAATCCAGAACGTTCATTTATTATAAATTGATACTTGAATGTCTAAATAAAATATCCCATTTCTTGCCTGAGGAATATTTTTCCCCAAGCGAAAATATATTTTATTTTATGTGATTGTGCTGATAAAATTGCTTAGTACACTTTTTGACTCAAGAATTCATGTAGACAATTTCAATGTGCAAGTTTATGATCGAGTCTCTGGGGCCCCTGCACTGGCATATGGAAGCATATTTAAGTTTGTTTTTAATTTCCTTTACGGCTGGCATGCTTTCTTTTGGTTTAGATGCGTGCACGCACACACACACACACACACACACACACACACACACACACACTAGCAGAAAGCATCAATGAGGCTTTTCCAAGTTATTAGGGCAATCTTCTGAATAAGCTGCAAAACTGAAATTAATACCTTTCGTTAGAGTCATCAAGGACCAAAGCCCATCATCTGCCGGCCCTGTTTGATGCTTAGCTCTCCGTGAAGTTAATGTGGATTTTGTATATACAAGAATGCATGACTGAGGGCAGCAAGCAATTCCTTTTGGCCATGTGCTGTTAAATCCCATAATGGTGCATGCTCTGATCTATTAGTCCTCATCAACTAATGCAATGCAGCCAGACTGATATTTTTAATAACTCTGTCGATAATAACTTTACCTTATGGATCCTTGGAAAGCCAAGTGTCAAATTAAGCGTTTGTATTGTTTTTTAAATACAATGAATTTTAAATTAATTTCAAAGCAAATTTGCATTATAAATAAAATGAGATGCTTTCAATTAACCAGAGCCATTCTTTTCTGTGATAACTCAAAAGGTAGCTAATGATTATCAAGGTCATTCTTCTTTTCTCAATAGAATTGTACACAGAATTTTAGTCTATAAAACTAATCAAAACAATTCTATTTTTTGGCATAAATGTAGTTTTACGGTCAAAAGTGTTATATTTATTTGTTCTTAAAATCAACCACTGAGAATATTGAGTCATGTCTATAGACTCTTAAGATTCTGAGGAACATTGTCTGAAAAATAATCCACCTAGTGAATGGTATCCAAACTCGTTGATTTGATGATTTTTTTTACTTTAACCATAACCTAAATTTCTACCTGGTGTTGTCCATTTTGCATCAGCCAGATGGGTTGACTCACTGTGTCTTGAGCAGCAGAGTTTCATAGCTGTACATCTCTGATCTAGATTCCTAGTCCTCTCCTCTTTCTTAACATTTTATTCTTGACCTTCAGGACACACCTCAATCACCTCTTTCTTAGAGTTAATACCATTTTGTAACACATCTTGTGATAATATTCTAGGCTCTGTAAAGCTGCTCAGCTGCTTATATGTGTATGTCTTGTCTTCCCATCACGACTGCAAATTTTGTTTGGGTCAAAAATAAGAAAAAAACCCAGCACTCTCCCTATACCTAACCTAGCATAGTGCTGGACATGTAGTTGCTGTTCAACTCATACTGGAGGGAGGAATTTATGACACTCCTATCTTACAAAAAAATCCATTTTGAGCTGTCTTACTAGCACTTCAGTTTATTTCGATTTGGGCGTATATATATAAGCTGGCCTTCATTTTCCTAGAGACCTCTATTATGCTTGGTGGCCGACCTGATACAGAGATCTAATGGTCCACACACCCACCCAAAGTCGCTTATGACACTGTTTCCAGAACCAGCCACAAGTAATGTGTGGAGGGGAGGAAGTGCTTCTGGTCCTGGCCAGAGAGGGTCAGCAGAACCTATGCTGCTCCCTTCACTATGGGGGCTTGTGGCCTTGGATTATGGAAGAATTCAGCACAGGGATGAGAGCTGAAAGCTAGGATTCTCTGGACCACACTTCATCTCCTGTGAGAAAAGACCTTCCTATCTTCAGAGCCCAGGTGCTCTCATGTGGAAAATGAAGGGCAGTCCAGACTGAGCAGGCCCTTCAGTGGCAGGGTGTATGAGTGGGTTTTCCAGAACCTGGGAATGACCTTGCCCTTAGAAAGGCGGTTAAAATATGCCTTCTTGCCAGGAGAATGAGAATAACGATTTGGAAGTTGGAGAGTTTGATAAACACTTTTCTTAGCTTTGCCATTGTGGTGGGGTGTGTGTGGTGTACATAAAAGAAATCTCCTTCTCTACTAAGTTTGCCCAAGAGGAAAATGATAACATTTTTCATCTTAACAAGTTTCCTGTAAAGCTGCATATATGAAAAATGGGCCCATTCAACCCCTAGGGGAGGAAAGGAGTTACAAGTTTTTCATCAAGCTTTGTGGATCAGTATAGAATGTTTTCTCAAACATTGAATGTTTCCTTACCCACCTCCAGCATCCCTGCCTTCAACCCCCACCTCCAGTTGACAAATAGAACTGGATTTATTACCACCTGAGCAGCGTGAATTCTAACATTGTTGAGATGGGTACAACTATTGGCCTTGAAAAAACAAAAGCCGAGGTCTGCCTGGACTCTAGATGGTTATAAAGGATGTGGGGCTTATTTTTACTGTCAACTAAGGAAGCACATTGAGGGTCTCCGGGGTATTCAGGAAGGGAAAAGACAAGCCACACCCTCACAGAGATGAAAATCTCTTTGTGAAAATAAGGCATCCATATGTGCAAGATTAATGCGTGCAGAAGGGGTAGATGAGTCCTTTCTAATTAGTCATGTGGTGAACAACATGCTCGAATTCCAAACAGGCCACATCTCGTGTGTCTGAAGTGATCTGGAAGATTTTATGAAAGGATTCCCAGTTGGAATAGGATATAAAGTAGTAGCAGAGCTGATAATGATGAATATTTACTGTTTCCTATTTGTTTTCTCATTGTTCATGTGTAATAATGAATACATTACTCATTACTTCTAATCAGTGGATATTGTTATGTAAATTTCACAGCAATTATCTATACCTTTTTAGCAGGATATTTTCATTCCTGTTTATGTAGTTTTGCTTGAATATGTATGTATTTATTTATTTATCACCAAACAAATAGGCATCTCTGGAAGCCCAGAGACATGTAACGTCGTATGAAGTGACTTGTGTGGTGAGTGGTGACATGCAGCATGGGTGACCCAAGTCCTTGCTGCTCAGACATGGGCTGTGCACCTGCAGCCCTGGCGTCACCTGGGAGCTGTTAGAATTGCAGGGTTTTGGGCTCCTCGTCAGACCTGCCGAGTCAGAATCTGCATTTTCACAAGATCCCCACATAATACACAGGCACATTCAATGGTGGGAATCCCTTCTGTCTGTTATTCTCCCTGAGGACCCCGTGTTCCATCCTGATCAGATTGTGTTGGAGCTCGTTACAGAATTGGGAAGGTGGGTGTTTAATCCCTCTCTCTGTAATTTTCTCCAAGCGTGACACATTATGTAATAGAACACAGTTTTGTAGTATTACGGATGAATGATCCTGGCCATCACTAGAAGTTAAGAAAATACCTAAACTATTTTCCCAGCACTTGGAGTCTTTCAAAACTCAAACCATGTTTTGAAAAGCACCATTTTCCCTTTTGTATCTAAGTCCATATGAATTCAATTTTGTGGGAAATTTAAGCCACATGTTTCTGATTCATTTACACTTAACCCTTGAGAAGGTTGTGTTACAACAGCAATTGCCTGTCCAAAAATATCTCAGTCTTTTAGTAAATCCTTCATAAGGGTCAAGAGATGGGGAAAAGAGAAATGGGGAGAAGTCACTGGGAAGAGCCCAGAGCAGCTGGGGTTGGGGTTCAGCACCCTGAAGTTGGAGGCTGATCTATGCAGAGTCCACATAAGGACAGCTTCTCTTTTACTCATCTTTGGCAGGGGCAGGGAGGGATGACACAGTCCCATGTGCTGGAAAGAAACAGGTCCTGCAAGCAGGACCTCATGCATTATAGACAGACTCCATATTTTTTTACTACCCATACTTTAACACCTCTCCTTTTCCTCTACCAATTGTATCCATATCTCTTTGCGAGACGGCTGTGTTGTGACCTGGGTGAACCAACCTCTTGGTGACACTGGCAAAGCATGAGGGGACAAAGTGTGGTCCCCATAGTCACTGGGAAAGCCTCTGTGGGTGACAGGATAAAAAAAGCAACTTTGATGATCTCCACTTGGAGTATTAATTCTAGTTTGAACTGATGTGTAACCAGAGAATCTTAAAAATTCATTGAGCTTCTTTTCAGCTCTTGGTAGGGCTTGTGTTTTCGCTCATGGAATCATACATTCACTGTGACAGCTTTTTTTTGATTGATGGATAGTATGTATAAATGCATGTGTACACACAAGAATATATGTCATGAATAAAGAGTGGGTGTTTATGGTGGGAGAAAACAATGATCAAATGAATCATGTTTTCTATTTAGACCTCTGTCCCTACGTTTAGTGAGTTTGTTTGGATAAGAGGACTTGGCTTGATTACAGTTCTTAGTAGCCATTGATAAACGAAAGGGCTTTTGAATTCCATGTCTAACACATTATTCCAGGGAACCAGTAAATACATATTCATATGACAGATGCTCTAATCAAGGCTGAAGGTCTTACTTAAATATTTTAAAAAGCAACCTTGGCGCTAGAAGGCAAAGCAAATGCGAGCCAAGATTGTGATTTTGCCAGTTTTCCCCTTGCTGTAGGCATTCACATGATCGTCTTTTGTTGTGGCATGCAGTGCCTTCAAACATGCCTGCCCTTTTTCTCAAAAGAAAGCTTTTCTCCTCTGTCATCAGCTGCCTGACTCTTTCCTTCCAGGATCCCCCGATGTCAGTCTGTGAGCCTTCCCTTGCCCTCTGTCTCGGGGCAGCACCCACCATCTGTGCTTCCCACATATCCTGGGCTTACCTCTCTTCTACCATTTGTGATTCTGGTGTGTAATTAACTGTTTCTGTGCCTGTCTTCCCCAGGGCAGGGACTCTGCCTTCTGTACCTCTAACACCCACCACCGAATGCAAAGTAATTACTCAGTCAGGTGTTGAACGAATAAATCTATGACTTAGGGAGGATCCCCAAATAGCTCTTCAAAGCTAACCACCTTCTGGGGATGCCCAACTTAAAATCCAAGTTCATGGATTGAATTTGTTAAGCGTTCTACAGATAAATCTAGTGTTGTTGCTTCACACCACATAGAAGCCCAACCTAGCCTCTCTGAGTAGAGTCTGGGCTCCTCTCCACTGGCAACTTTGGAGACACACCCACGGTGGGTCGAGGAGGCTGTGCCAAGGAATATGGTGGCTCACTCTGGCCATCATGACTAGAAAATGAATCCCAAGCAGATGTATCCAGACGGCCTTTGTTCAGTCATTAGAAGGTAAAGCTGTGTGGTTTCCATTAGTCCAGCATGCCCCATACCTCACTTGCTCCATTCTTTAGGTTGTTGAAAACATGTCCCAGTTTTAAAGACTTTCACAGATGACATTTTCACAGTTTCCTTCTGTAACCTATTCCATTATTTGTTTAATAAGTCTCGCTGTCAGAAATGTATTGTTTTGCTCTAATCTAAATCCCAAAATGCCCATTTTCCTCCATTTGGTCCCCAGTAGAGAGGGGGAACAGCTGGCCACCTCAAAGTGTTCTCTCTCCATCCCTTGGATCATGTGTCATCTCCTTAGGGCTTCCAAAAGTTTCTCATTATATTTGTGAGTAAAAATAAAACTTGAACTTTCAACTCTCGAGTTTATCACCAGAATATCCAGCTTCCTTGGTCGCCTCCCACTCTCCTGTGGGTCTTCTCCCATACTGTTTTCTGTGTCCTTTTGTTACCGCCCTGGGAAACCAAACTTATTCCTGTACTCAGTCCTGCATTTGGTCTTCCTCTGCAATTGTAAGCTTCTTGAAAGCAGAGTTTGCATGACTCTTCTTTGCATTATCTACAAGGCCTAGGACCTAGAAATTGAATTTTCAACAGCTGCTCTTTACTTTGACATACCTTAGCCTGCTTTGTCTGAAATTGATCGAAAAAATGTAGCTGGTAAACTTCATTCTGACTTACAGGGAGAAGTCTGTATATAACAGAAACATTTTAGAAAGAGAAGCTCAGCACCAACATTTAATATGAAAAGCACAATGCGGAACAGAGAAGATTCTGCAGTGTGTATACATTTCAGAGTTCTTTAGTTGTCAACAAGGCAGCAGACATTTCTAGGTAGTATTAAAGCATGTTCCATTACGGGCATTTCCATGGTGCAATCCAATAGAGAAACTGGATTTGTCGGTATTACAGATAATTAGGATAACAGTAACGCCAGTAACTACTGTGAAGGGATTTCTGTATGGCATAATGAAGGCCCTTGAACTATTTAGGAATTCTTGGATGAAAGAAGATACAGAAGCAAGAGTTTTGGTGTTGAAAAGACAAAAGCAAACTGTGTTTGAAATATGTTACCAAACGTCATGTTTTATAAGCACAGAGTGGCAAAACATCAGGACACAGCTGTTGATTTTAGATGCTCTTTTCGGAGCCAAGGAGCTCTGTGCAGGGAAGAGCCTGTCAGGATAATCAGAATGAAGCACATCACCCTTGTGATGACTTACCAAATTGTATGCCTGTCCTGGAAATTTCTCCTGATGTCCTAGGAAGTGTGGCTAAGTGGAACTACAGAGCCATATGTGGGCTTGAATATTTAGCATCAGAACAAGCCTTTGGCAAGATATGTTGGCTTAGTCCAAAAACATACTCTCAGTTCTCTGGATTAAAGGTGGGGAAAACACCCCAAATCAGAAACTCATGTTAAAATTAGAGTTTACTATGACATGTTTTATACTAACGTAATTTTGCAGAAAAAAATTAATTACTCCATTTTAAATCATAGTATGCAGCAAGACAGTTATCTGCTAAATTCCCATGATAAACACAAAGATATTACTAAATAACTATTTCTGAAACTTAGTGTATCATGTTATTATTAACATTTCTGCTGGGGGAGTCATCTTTTATTAAACATTTAAGCTACACATCTCAGAGCTCTATTTTTGGCAGCTGATATCAAAGCTATAAAATGAAGATAGCTTATATGTTATGGTTTTGTCAAATACTTAGCCTTTTCATTAAGGAAAAAAGAAGAAAAGAAAAACCCCACATCAAGCCATTACTAGTGGCATGACCTTTGCTCAAAAGATCTATGTTTCAACATAACACTCTTGCACCCTTGGGAACAGTAAAGGCCAAAGGGCAGCCCTTTCTGTTAATGGTGGTACATGATTCTAGGACATAGGGTCAGTGGATATTTCAATTAGTACCAAGAGTCTATTATTGTACCAAAGGACACAAATAAGTAGCTATAAAAATAATCAAATTAGAAAACAAATTAGAAATTAATAAGTCTTCTGAAACTGCCTTCCATGGCTACAGACATGTTTAGGTCTAAAAAGGCTATTCTGTTTGAAGTTGATAGAATAAGTTCAGAACATAACCAAAGAAAAATGACCCATAAGACATTTTCCTAGCTTACTCAGTTCTGCTTGCTATGTGCTTTCTAATTTTTTTTTCATTTCAGAAGATGTACTTCTTTCCATTTACCTGAATATGACTTTTTTCCATTTTCTACAAACCACAGGAGTCATTTCTTGAGTTATTGGGTTTTATTTTGTTTTGTTTTTAACATTTCTTTAGAGAATGAAAATGTCTTGTCACTTTGGGAGCATCTTTTCATGAAAACTCCTCAGTAGTGTTTCTAGTATAGATGGTCATAACAAAAAGGCATTCCTGGGAGCCTAATTGTGCAATGGCACACTGTGCATTGTAACCCATCACCCACCAAAATGCTCCCGCTGGCAGAGTCTAGCAATCATGGTGGGTGTTCACAATGACCCCGAGGTGTTTGGTATGCTTTCGGGCAAAGGATACTTTATTATATATAGTCAGATATTTTGGAAGTAAGATATATGAATAATAATTAGGAACCATCTTAAATTGGCCATAATGGATAAGTGGAAGATTTCTGCAGCCACCTGCCCCTGACAGGTTATTTTCTCAGACACACAGACATGGCCCTGCTGGTAAACAGATTGATTGATTGATTGATTGATTCATTCATTCATTTATTTATTTTAAAGACTTCATTCATTTTGACAGAGAGAAACACAGCGAGAGAGGGAACACAAGCAGAGGGAATGGTAGCGG